>JAODLI010073180.1:0-13988 GCA_027575585.1 Percopsis omiscomaycus
AGCAAAAGGTGGGCGGGGGGGGGGGGGAGTCATTTCAACACTAGGTTTCAAACCAAAACAACACTGTTTTTCCCAGTGCACCTTTTAGAGTGCAAGTGACGCGTTCAAGCAAGTTCACTTCTATTTCTGAAGAGATTTTAAATCCAAACCGTTATTGTATTAATAAAATGATAAGAGAAATGTAGAAAATATGTTGAGCGGTGAGGTCACAGGGTTGGTTGACGTGTTGAGTTCTACTGGTATTAAAAAACCATCAGGCTGTGAGAAAAAATATAAAATAAAATAAAGTCAGGAAGGCCACAGGACAACAGCTAGACCAATCAGCTGCATTTGTTTAATCTACTGGTAGCCCTATCTCTATGTAGCTCTATGCATAGCGAGAGGGCACAGCAATGTGTCTAGCTGGTGTCCTAAAGAAGTTATTGGAAGCTGTAAACACAATTTGCCCATATAGATTTCACAAGAATGTATCCCATACATATATTTCATTAAAAATATATATTGATAATCAATATTGTAATAATAACATACAAGTTTATAACTGTTCGTTTGTATTTTACTGGCAGTCTTCTAATTGCGTCATGTTGTTCTGAGAGTATTTAATAGAAATTCATTTTAATTATCTTCAATTATTATTCAATTATCTTTTGTTTACTTAACTAACTAAACTAAATAACTAAATAACTAAACCTTTGGATGGAAACATAGCATGTGTCTCACACCTGTTGTGCCGGATGAAATTAAAAAAACATGCCAGTGCCATGGTTTTATTTCATGCCCTTTTCTGATTAAAAGGGATAATGTAAATGTTAGAAAATGTTAAAAACCTCCTGTAAGGAATTGGCTGAGTCCTGGATAGGTAGAAAAGAGGGCTAGTGGCAACACATGCTTAAGCAAACAGGTACTGTACATAAGCTCGAAAAGACATTTGAATACAACCCAGAGAAGCAGGCAGACAGTTGGGATGGCAGAGCCAGACAGAAGCATTCACACCCAGATCTCCCTCACTACAGGTGGTGATGAGTGGCATTGCTCTCCAGGGCAGCCACCAGCTGCTTGTCTCTGACTTTACCGCTGTTGAAGTGAAATCTCTAGATGTTTCTATTGCTATATTACAACCCTGCCCCCTCTTCTTATATTCACAGCCAGACAACTATTATCAGTGTTGTGTTTATCAAACATGTTAAGCTGAATGAATGAGGTGTTAATTAGATGCATGGTTTATACATCTTGCCGGGAATGCATTCAGTTGAATGACTATAGCAAAAACACTTCTTGTTGAAAAATGTCTAAAATATCTATCTAATCTAACTGATACAAATAAATGAGTTGCCAGTGTATTGTGGCTTATATCTTAACTCTCACAGGGTTCTTTTTAGATGATCATTTCATGTATATAAAAATTACACTATTGCCTTCTTCATAAATTAACATGTTTGCCTTCACTTTGCATCAAAGACAAAGTTGGTTGAATGGGGGATCCTGTTCAAAATTGCTAGACTCGGAGCTGCGCGGACCCTTTTCCTAATGGCCACTCAGCCCATCTGCCACGCATATCAATTACACAAGACGTGATGAGATTATAACGGCCATGTGACCATCAAGTCGCTTTCCAAAGTCAACGACGTCATCGATACAGTCTGGCAGGCAGCTCTTCCGACAACAAAGACGAAGGCCGTTTGAAATGCACTGCCTTGCATCGTGTGGCGTCGTGTGACACTATGGTGGTCTGGCGCCCTCTCTTGTCTATGTTGTGCTCTGCAGCCTAGGACAGGGATGATGTCATGGGTTTTGGAGAGGTACTATTGTCCTCACTTAGCTCTGCAGAGTGCCGTACTGCGCTTTGCAGGTCTTTTCTCTGCCACCTGTGGTGTTGGGCTGTATCGTCAACAGTTGTTTTATTATTGATGGAGGACGAAACTAAACCGAATATATTTAAGGTACACCCCCATATCCTTCTCCCAGCTCACTATTGCAAGTGTTCTGACATAGGGGGAGGGGTATAGAAAGGGACTGCATGTCACTCAACACTGAGGTGAGGTAGGAGCATATGCACTTTCAAACTACTGTGTTTTTCTCTCTTTATCTCCCCCCCCCCCCCCTCCTTTCCCAGATTGAAGAGGAGCTGGTTTCCCTTCAGAAGGAGCGCACAGACCGCATCAAGCACCTCCTTGAGCGCCAGGAGCGGGAAAGCGACAGCTTTGACGTGGAGAGCCTCCGGCTGGGCTTCGGTAACCTGGGGGCCCTAGACTATCCCAAGGACGACTACAGATGAGGAGGGTCCGTTTCCATAAAACCACCCCCTCTGCCTAAACTGAACCCAGCGCAGTGCGGAGGTTTGGCTGCCACCGTTCTCACCGGACACACCGACGCCTAAAGAATCAGTTAGTGTCTCGTGTGTTTCCAGGCCAACCGAACACAGGTTCGGGAGTCCCCCACATACTCATTCGGCCCTCTCCCTTCCTCTTGTGCCGTCACAAGACGACCTCCTAGTGACCTCCTGTAGTTGTCATGTTTTTGTAAAAAAAAGAAAGAAATGATAACGTTGTCACCGTGTGATTTGTTTCTTGTACGATGACACTTTAGTGGAAATGGGAAGGAAGAGGGGTGGTCAGATGAGCTAGTTTTAGAGGTACATTTTATTTTCTTCTCGCAGCCGTGCAAAAAAAATACATACAAAAAAGGTATACAAATTTTAAGCAAAAATCTGAACAGTCCTCCCGCAGACATTTTTTGTGGTGCTGCTCTTTTCAACACTTTGTATGGATTCATCAGGAAATTTTTACGGCAAATTGAAATCATTTGATACTTTTCAGATAAAATGTTGGGACGTACATACCGGTACGCTTCCAAAAAATGGGACTCCGTTTGAGTAAATTTGATTACTGACTGGGGCACTAAGGTGGGAGAGTAAGTATCAAGGTATGCTTTCTACACTGGCAGCCAATGTGAATAATAACCACATGTGAACTCCAACTCCCAGCTAGCACAAAGGGCTTAATGGGGAGGGGTGGGTGGGGCTTGTACTTTGTGTATAGAAGGATTTATGGAGAGCTTTTACTTATTTTCGTATTGTATTTTAACTGTTACTCAAATCAATTTTTTTAAGAAATGTTTTTCCCCCCCACCCATCTCCTGGTATAGTATTTGAACCTCTAATTTGTCAATGGGCTCTTTGTTTGAATTCCTGTCCAAATCTTTCTATTCTTTTCGTGCTTCAATCACTCTCAAGCTGTGCATTTTCTTAAAAACCAGAACAGTATGATGCTTTATTATTGCATGCACTTTAATTTCTTTTCCAGGTTAAAGGAAAGCATGAATCTGTCAAGAGATTTTAATTATATTTGTAAATAAAGTGCTCATCACAAAAAGCTGGAGTCTTATTTACAATATACAGCACTCAAAAAAAGACACTTGCCTTGCTAAAATTAACTGTTCAAGATGTCAAGGTTATTCTATTTAAGGAACCTGTACTAAAACGCAGTTTTTAAAGGCAAGTTTAGATTGACATCAACTGGTTTTATCCAGAAGAGCGAAACGGAAGAAAGAACAGGTTTTGTTGTACCCAAGATGTAGTTGCTGATGGCCATTGTACAGCTTAAATCTGTTATCTTGGCTCTGGGAATATCCTCTTAAAATAACCTCAAATGGCAGTAATTACAATCATTTACCAAACAAATACAGACATGTAAACAATTTTTGTTTTTGCAAAAGCACAGCATGTGCTGAAAACGTCTGATGGTAAATTATAGTACCTGCGGTCAGATATGGGCACATCTCTACTGTTCTATGTAGAAAGTAAAAGGAGTTACTGTATAGTGACTTTATATGTAAAAATAAAATAACGTATCAAAGTAAACCAAATGTGGCTTAAACATCATCAGCAACTACAACCAGCTCAGTGATGAACCATTTTATTTTGAACAAGGGTATCGGCGAGAACCATTTCTTTATTGTTCATTTAGGTTGAGCAAACATGGTCAGGTTGTAAAGGAACTCGAATGCTATTCAGTGCACAAACTAGATTAAGGTTTAATTACTATTGGAGTTTCCTAATGGCCAAAAGCCCCACTGGAAATCCCTAGTGTGGAACGCATCATCTCAAGTCTTGGGCGCTACTTCCCAGCCAGCTGTTTGTACAGCTTGGGTACATAGTCGTCCCATTCAGCCTGGTAGCAGTTTCCTGCCACAGGGGCTCCAAGGCCATACTTCTTCCTGAAGTTCTGAATCTTGAACTTGCCACGATTGTCCCCGCAGCAGTTGGTGAGGACTGGCTCGGAGCAAGAAAGGTTGCCAGACTGCTCGTAGACCAGCCATATATACCTGTGGAGCCCTGTGAAGAATCATAGCAAAGTGAACAGTGTACCAGCCCTCATAACTATAAATCAAGCAACAACTGGTAGTTTCCCTGTGTGACAGGGTTTATAAAAAGAGATGGTAGAGTAGGCTATACCTTGGATTTACAAAATGTAGGGAATTACTGGTATATTCAATGTGAAATCGACTAAACAGACATTCAGATCAATTTAATAAGTCCATTAATCATGAAGAACAAAAATAGATGGAAGGGAACTTGTAAGTGGACTTAAGAAAACTAAAGTGTGTATACGATGTGTACAACAGAACCATATTTATTAAAAACACTTATTTGCACTAGCCAATATTAGCACTTGCCAAAATGAGTCGCACATTAATATTTTAAGATTTATCAGACATAACCTTTTTAAATTGATGGAAAAGCAACAAAGTTTACTTTTCCAACCCTTCTGGAAGGAAAGTGTTCCGTGTGGTTTTCCTACCCGTTCCTTGGGGAGGCCCAGATCCCACATAGTCAGACATGACACAGCCAGTGGGAACATCATTCCCCTTCATGTTGACCACCAGGAAATGATGCCACTCTCTGAGAAAGACAATATGCAGGATGCATAGTGTACAGTTTACAATCGTAAAAGAATGATTGCTGGTTAGAAAATATCACCGTATGCTGTGCTCGGATGGCTCAGAAGAGCATTATATGCAAAATGTTCCTCCTGTCCATTGTGAAAGAAAACTGACCTTTGTTTAAGACGTGCAAAAAGTCACCTGAATTTGGGGTCTTTCCTGCTGGGTGCATCAGGGTCGGTCAAGGCCAGAGTGTATAATTTACCAGAGTCACATCCTTCCCACTCAATGGAAGTGGGTCGATTCTGCACCTGGAGATTAATTTCTGAAGTTTATTTTAACCTTTGAGCAAAAGTTCAAGCAAGCTGAACAGTAGCCAAGTGACTGTGGCATCAGGGCTTTACGGCCATGTGGGGGCGCCGTTAGACACGGCACTGACGCATCTTGATGACGGCATCTTAACGAAGAAGACACACTGTTGGTATTATGTAACAGTGACAATCGTGCCATGCATGTTACACAAACACTCAGAGAATCGGGCCAATTGCAAAAGCCGCATTCATTAAAAAGAAAATTAAGTGTGTTGTCCCCGTGCATGCGTGCGCTTATGTAAGATAGCGAGTCATTCGGGGGCTATCAAGTGTAACGTTAAGATCGCTAACCTGGGTTGGCGTAAAGACTTTTCCCAACTCGTCTATTTCCAGAGAACTTCACGGTGAGGACGACGGCGGGCTGCTCCTCTATTTCGGTCAACGCAAGAGCTCCAGCCCACTGACTTAAATCCACCGGCATTTTATCCAGAAACAAATAGCAATAGGTGTACACTCAACGATTTGTTATTCCTCGCAGCCAGGCTGACAGGCATCAGCGGTACGCATGCGCAAGAGGTCGCGGCACAATAACCAATAAGCGGCCAGTAGAAATTAAATAGGTTATTATTATTTGTTCAAAGTCCTGTCAGTCAAATTATTGCTCTAGTAACGGCTTGTTCTGCCAAGCCCACTTGTGTTCCACTGACACACACGTTGTTCCAGTTTTATTTTTCTAGTAGCCTATCAACAAACGTCCATTTTTTTTTGCCTACAAAATACCCATCTCATACAAAGTAGGCTATGTTTTATAGAAAAGTGTGATTTATGTGAATATCGTAGGTCTATATAGCGGCTAAATCTAAACTTGAAGCCGCTGAGGGTTGCAAGACCGGCAGTTAATTGACGCGCTTGCCATCTTATAAACTGTTTGTGTCTAGAGAAATAAAAGGGAATTATAGGCTACACATGCGTTGCTTGATTTTGATCTTAGGTTTATTGTTTAGTCCTACCGTTGATGGTCTTCCGTTAGTTGCAAGAATCCATAATACAGTCCATAAATCCTCCTTGTGTTAAACAATTTCTCCAATACAAAAGCACAGCTCACAGTGTAGCGTGGCCTAGCAAAGCAAATTATTCCGTCAAGCAACGGATTCGTTTTTTGACCGCTTTGCACCTCTTACCTTAAAAAGTAGCAGAAAAGTGACACCTACGGGCCCCATTTAGTGATTTGCATGCAACTTTCAAATTTGGCTATCACATCGTTAGAAAGAAAATGAAATTTAGAAAGTGCAACCATTTACATCCTGCATTAGGAATGCAACGTGCAGGGTGTGTATGGCCATAGAGTGTAGGCTACTGTAGTGTACCTTTAACAAGGTGAACCCAGGGTGTGGTTTATCCGGTCTAACGTTTCCGCATTAGTGTGCTCCAATAAATAATGCAAGGTTGCAAAATCTCATCTATTGCGGGAGAAATCAAAACTATGTTAAAGTAGCCTACTCACATTTTCTGTAGCCTAGTTTTTTTTCTGGTGTTTATTTTTTATAAGCAGATTAGTGTCTAAGGTCTTCGTATTCGTGCATATCATAGAGTCGAAGGGTTGGCTTGTCAGACAGGTTTGAGACACAAGGCTTTGTTCAGTTTCAGGCTATGTAGATATCAGCAGTCATGAAGTTCACATGTACAGCGTTTTTACAACTGTGTTTATTTATGTCAGGTAAGGGTTAAATGGGTATTGGTTACCCTCTCGGTTTTAATTCTCTATCCATCTGGTTATAGGCTAATTTGTGTTTTGTGATGCGTCTTCTGTGACAGCTAGACAGGTGCTTCACATTTCTCTCTCGGTCTTGCTTGTACGACAGTTTCAGGTGGAGTTGAAGGCGCCAACGAAACCTCGGTTTTTGGAGTGTTAGATGACCGGACACTGCTTCCTTGTGACTCTGTCGGTAATGCAACACCTTCCTTTACGCAATGGATTAAGAACGGGAAAGAGATACTAAGCCGAAATCATTCTGCATCCTCTCCTACACCCTCACCTGGCCAGAGAATCAGAATTCTCAGCAATGGAAGCCTAGATATTCATATAGTACTTCAAGAGGACGAGGGGAGTTATGCCTGCAGTTCCAGGTTCCAAAACTACTCCACTCAAACAAATGTTCAGTTTCATGTCGTTTGTAAGTATCTTAGTGTTTCAATTCTCATAACATTTCCCTTGGAGATCTATATCGTTATAATCGCATTGAATTTATTTATTATTCCTTGGTGAGACATGGGTGTTGGCTGATATCCTCATGGATTCCTAGAAGCATTACATAAACTGGTTCTTCTGGATAAAGTACAGTTCCAAGATTGCATACCTTTTTATGAAGTTTGATTTTTTTAAATGT
Organism: Percopsis omiscomaycus; assembly: GCA_027575585.1. Taxonomy (NCBI): domain Eukaryota; kingdom Metazoa; phylum Chordata; class Actinopteri; order Percopsiformes; family Percopsidae; genus Percopsis; species Percopsis omiscomaycus. The sequence continues at coordinate 7,580 of JAODLI010073180.1, forward strand.
TATAAATATTTCATCATTATGTCTCCAGCTACTAAAATATAATTCCCCTCAGTAATTAACTTTCACTTCCCTAAATATGCATGCCTTTCTAAAAAAAAAAAACCTAGAATAAATAATGCACTATGATGTAATAGAAATGTAGTAATAGGTGACTCAAAGTCCTTTATTTTCCCACTTACAATTCTATACAATACTGTTTCTCTCTGCATGACAATAAACAGAGCTAAACCACTGAACATATATTTCTTCCAGATGGTCCAAACAATGTGTCTGCATCCATCGGACCAGGAGCCACCCTGCCAAACGGGACACTTGTTGTACTTCGGGATTCTAATGTGTCTTTCAGTTGTTCCAGCTCCTCCTACCCATCTCAGAACCTGTTTTGGGGCTTCTATGGAGTCTCTTCTAGCAATGCCTCCCTAGTTTCTGGCAGTGGTCCATTGCTGGACTTCCATATAAAAGTCCAACCCCGTGATCAGGGAGAGTATATCTGCACGGCTCTCAACACCCTCTCTCACAAGGCAGCGAACTGGACCAAAGAGTTGCTTGTGTACTGTAAGTTTCTTGTGCCATTACATTACCATACCACATGGTCATAAAACATGATGCTCTCTAAGACAATAGGGTACCTTTTTATAGAGTGGCTTTATGCTATCTAAAGTAAATTCCTTTAGCTGTCTTAAGTAGAAAATACCTTAAGCCTTTTTAATAATAGAACTAGTGTTAAACAACTAAAATCATCTGAGAGTGTGTTGCCCAGGAATTTCAATGTACACTCCTTGAATGCCAAATGTTTACCCTGCTCACTTTGTTTGAAACACCACTAACCCTAACCCTAACACCACACAAAAGTATGGGTCAATGCAGCGGTAACTAATCATCCCCCGCTATCCGTTATTACCGTTGTCTCATTAGCGCATGTTGATTGCTGTCCATACACTGTTTGGTTTCAAAGCAATCACCAGCTTTACCATAAGTGGTTTACTATAAGAATGCTAAAACATTGAGCAATATACACTAACTCTTAAAAAAATATTAAGTAAATCTTACATATCTGTAGTATTTACTGTTCTGAAGTAAATAAGTAGATTATATTATTTTTTTCTGTTTGACATTTTCAATTACTTAGTTGTATGAAGTTACATTACTCACTATAATTATGTAAATGTTGCTAATTTTCTTTTGATAAATATCATTTACTCTATGCATTTATTATACTTGTATCACAAATCACACTACAAAATACAATACAATGAAACTGTTTATTTTGTTAATATTATAAGCATTCCATAAAACCTCAGATCATTTGGAACAACAACCGTGTACATTTAACCTTGTATAATTCTACAATGTACAGTAGAATATCTTTAAATCTATTAGATTAACCTTTTTGACCACAGGAGGCATACAAATATAGAAAGGCATATCATACGTCAAAAACAACAGAAGATGAGGTTTAAACTGACAGAGCTAGGTAGTTATTGACTAACAATTCTAAATAGCAAAATTTAAAATCAGTCCCTCTTAACTGCTTGGTCCCAGCATACCACCTCACCCACCGCCAGCCCTACCGAATGTTCTTATACTGTAATATTGCAAAGATTTTATGAGTCAATATTACCTTTTTCTTAAAGCTTTAACAGCTCTAAATGTTTGGATGTCCTGAAGCTGCAATTTTTGCATGACCATATCATAAGATCTTAAAATTTACTTAGTATTTCTAGGTTTATGAGCAGCGACTATAAAACATCTAAATACTATGAGTTAATCTATAATAAAACGTACTCTTATAATAATTTACTCTTTTACCTAAGAAATTCTAGTTCTCACTGACTCTGAATATTACAATGTAGAAATTATGACAATTAATTTAGTAAATGTTACTCTACCACAAAGTTATTTTTTAAAGTGTTGTTGGCCGAGCAATTTCATCCCATGACAAGAGGAGGCCTAACGTTGCATATTAAGGTTAACGTATATGAAAGTACTCAAACCAAAATGCAGTAAGCAAATATGATTGCAAAGAATCCCGCAACTGCTGTATTAAAAGGGATTTTACTGGTATATTGTAAATTGCTAGTTACTTATACTTATATACTTGTTTTTTTTTCCTGTAACCAGTGACAGCTATGTAATTTACAGCCTGTAATTTTAAGCATTGCTACATTTTACTTTCACCTTTTAGTGATGTAGCTGGCATGCTGAACATGTTATTTGTAGGTCTGTCTCATTGCTAGGTTACATTGCTTTCCAAACAGTATGGCCTCTGGTGTATTACTCTTTAAATGCACTCCAATTCAGAGAGTGAGGAGAGGGATATTAGACCAAGAATAAATAGACCAAGACCAAGAATTAAATTTAAAATAAAGCCCATATGTATCCTACATTTAATTTGAGGATCAGAGCTCCACAAGCTAATGATGTAACAGGATGTTAAATATTACTACTTGAAAATGTCTTATTAGTATTTCAAGATTTTATTAAGTAATAGCCTATAGCTACTGTATATTAATATATATTGTGTTGGCAGTCAAATAAGAGACTATCAATCTAGAAAATCATATTAAAAATAATTAAAGGAGTTGCAGGTAATTTGTCACACATCTAAAATATAATCTTAGTATTTCAAAGCCTCAAGATTTGGAAAGGGTATTTCCATATATTGTATACAAGCATAATATTTGGAATAATAGTTGTAATTATCTGGATATAATTAGTGTTTAGACTCTCTGTAAGTCTCTGTCAAATCTGTCAGTTGCCTACTTTTATCAAAAGTGCAAACCTCTTATTTACCTGGACTAGATGCCCCTGAGAGACACCCAGAGTGCCTGTGGGGGCCAGGAAATGACTCAGCCGAGGTCCAGTTCAGCTGCAGCTGGTTCGGGGCGTACCCTACACCGACACTGCGCTGGGGTGAAAACCACAATGACCCAGCAGGTCAAAAGGAGGGCAACCTTTACAGCTCCGCGCAGACGGACAGACTGGTGATGACGCTGAACAGATCGGAGCTGTTTGATGGGCAGAATTTGAAATGTAAGGCCCAGCACCCGGCGATCCGCTCAGGAGAAGAGAAGTCCTGTTTCTTCACTCTCAGTAAGCGAGTTATGTACTGCTTTAGAACTCCTTTTTATGTGTTATGTGCTTTTCCTCTTAATGGGGTCACTGACATTTGACAAAAAATAATCCAACATTCGCAGACAGGTCCCGGATCAATATTTTGATCTGCCATTGACAAAAACATACTTCAAATATGTATTCAAAGCTGATCTCCATCTGTATGTATTCTCAGAATGAAATTGTCTGGATTCAAATTTGAACTAAAACTTAAAGCAGCACCCCCTAGCAAATGAGGTTAAAACTGTACAGAAAATTGTAGCATACGTACATACTGTATGTTTTCTTTTTTGTGGCGCCTAATTACTTCCCGTCAGAAAAGAGCGGCGGTTCAGTCAAATTAGCAATTAATCAGCATTTTTCTGATTATTTTTAACCCCCGCATTTTAGACACTGTAGGAATATCTGTACATTCCCCCATGAAAACCTTCATCAATACAACTCCTGAATGCAACAATTTAGCCGTTTTGGTTCTTCAAAACACAACACAGTAACACAAAAATGCATCAAATCCAGCTGTAGGCCAACCCAAACACCTTCACAATGTAGCATAAATGCAATGCGTACTTAAAGACGCCATTGATTATGATGGGACCAAATGGGATCAAACATTAACACTGTAATTGTAATTGTTTCTATTTTTATTTAACCATTATATTACCAGGTAAATCTCATGAGATTAAAAATGGCTTTTACAAGAACCTGGCCAAAATGTCAGCATCAGCAAAACATGATAATATTAAACATGATAATACAATTTCAGTGACAGCCAGTAGTACAAATACAACATAGTCCAAAAGTAGTAAACAAAAGTGATATGATTTGTGTTTTAGTACACGAGACATACATTAACTGATACATTTCATGCATGATTCGTGTTATAAAGATATTTTATGTTTAGGTAGATATACAGGAATGTATATTAGTAAAATAGCAAAATTTCCAAAAATAATTTCCGCAAGCCCTGAAATAGGGCAATAACTGTAAAATGATTGTATATGTAAACCTAGCTGGTGGCACATGGTTTTGATTAAAGCATTCACAAAAGGCTGCAGCTTGAACAAAGCTTTTTTTTTCTTCCCTACCCTACTAGAGCCACCCTTCCCCGAAGGTGAGCCTCTGGTTACTGCCTTGGCGGACACCAACGTCACTTTAACATGCACTGAGAAAAGCTCTCTGCCCCCTGCCAACACCTCCTGGAGGAGGGGAACCCAGCAGGAGGTCATCGCACCGGGCTCCAAGTACACTGTGTCTCTGGAGGGCCCCACCCTTAAGCTGACCATCGTCAATGTCAGCAAGGATGACGAGGGCCTTTACTTCTGCCGAAGCGAGAACCCCCTTTCGATCAGTGAGCTGGAGGTCTTACTCACCGTAAAGAGTAAGTTTGGAAAGAAAGGGGAGCAAAATTGTTTTGACTTCTTCTGCTGGTTTTGGCTTATAAGGTTTTACCAAAGGGGCGGATTTACTAACATCCCAAATAAAGCGTACTAAATTGCATGTGCATTCTAAAATATTGCACTTTTAATTTTAGTACGTGTTATGGGTGACCTACTAATAATTATTGCGTAAAGACAACAAGTACAAACACCATGGAGGAGGCCTCCATTTAAATGAGGGGTTGCGTGATTTAATGGTTTCCGCCATGGTTTCCTTCTGTGCGTCCCGAGTACTTGAAAATTGTATGTACCCGCCCATCCTGAGTAAGATTGCACTAAGTAGGCCTACTTGGGACAGCACACCTGAAAAAATTTTGGGAAACCGTAGCAGAAACCGTAGCAGAAACCGCAGCAGAAACCGCAGCAGAAACCGCAGCAGAAACCGCAGCAGAAACCGCAGCAGAAACAACTACAGTATGAACGCGTCTGGGTCATTTCAGACCCAGATGCGAGGAAGTTTGGGCAAGACAGGTATTGCGTGACTCCTTCTTGTAAATGGCTCAAAATCCTCCCTTAGCTCAGCCAACAGTTCCAATATGGCATGGCTGGATAGGCGAAATGTGCGCATTAAGTTTTCCTCAATAATGTCAAGTGTGTCTCCTTCTCTCAACGATAACAGCAGCCATCTCGGTGCAACAATCCCCGTAGCCAGCTATGAGATCACCGAGGTCCGGACCTCCTTTAATTTTTTTTAAAGCTAAAAATAAAATTTTAAGCTAAATAGGCCTACAACTGGATACAAAAATAACTGGTTGAGAACTCAACAAGTTGCACGCTTAGTCACGTTTACACTTGTTATGAGAGGGCGCAAGCAAAGGCGCATCATCAGCATTTCCAGCAACTGGAGTGTACGCACGTAGCAGGCAGCACTGCATCAGGTGTCTTGTGTGTGAACTGGCAGGCAGCGTACCATTTGGTGAGACACAATGATCGTTAGGCCATTATCTGTAAGAACCGTTCAAAACAGTAACCTGGTACAGTGTCTGGAGTAAAGGCAATTGTCTGAAACATACTCTGGCCATGATGAAGGCTAGGCTATTTCTTTCATACAAGACCAAGCTAACATTTCACACAATGCCACTCATTCAAAAACAGCTTTGGACGATGGTATCAAAGATACTAGCCTAGTAGGCCAACCGCTTGTTTGTATGTGTAGTGATGACTAATCTGAAACCCCCGATTTTTCAAACCCTGCATCCCTGTGTGCAACACTTAGCCGTTTGCACTTTCCTTTCAAACATATTAAATATAGATGCTGTCATTCATTTACAAAAAGCAATGTTATCTATCAAGCCTGAACGCTTGATAGATAACATTGCTTTTTGTAAATTTATGTTTTGGCATGTTACCCATCCATTATTTTGCACATTAAAATTGAAACGCCCCAAATTGCATATTCATTAAGGCAAACGTAGTAAATGAACAATACCTGCTATCTTGCACTTTTACTCACGCAAACCTTTAGTAAATCTGTCCCAAAAGGTATTAAAGGGATGCTCCTCGATCAGTTTAGCATTCCCAAAATCGTAAAAAAAATTGCCACTTCTAGTTCGGAAACACTGCAGCTGCATGAGTGGATGGGCCTCTCTGAATCCAAAACGACAGTTAAAACCGTTGAGAGAAATGGAAAAAAAAAACTACAGTAAAAATGTCAAAGAATTGCTTTTTCAGAATAAGAACATCACTATTGAAGCAGAAAAGACCACTAGCACACTCCCACCCGAAAGGTTGTTAGCAAGAGACCTAATTGTAAATTGGACATTGGACATTATTACTTATTACAAAAGTACAAAAAAACAACATAATAAGCTTATGCGCAGAGGCAGCTCTAGAGGCTAAATGGCTCTAGGCCCCCGGCG
>JAODLI010073190.1:0-13988 GCA_027575585.1 Percopsis omiscomaycus
CCTGTTTTTTAGTCCGCTCTGTGTGTGTCCATTGTTCACGACACTGTGTGTGTATCTATAATGTGTGTGTGTGGGGGGAGAAGGGAGGATGGGGAGGGAGGTGCGTGGGCCCAAGGCTAGCACAGCCGGGGAAACACAAGGTTACAGGATTACCCCCTCCCCCTTCCCCTCCCCCTCCCTTTATATTTATTTCCTCTCCTCCCCTGCTCCTCTCTCCATCTCTGTCTCGTTTACCCATTTGTGCTACCCTTGTGGACGTGGCCGAAAGTGAATCCCCCCCCCCCCCTCCACCCTGGCTGCATGACCTGAGAGCAGGTGAGGGAATGTTCCCCCACTCATATGTGTAATGTTAATTAAGATGAAAGGCCAAAGGCAGGCAAACAGATCCAAGCCAGATGTTCATCACTGTGCAATGGTCATTAGCTTGCTGGATGTATTGCATTTACCAAATCTACCTTTATGCATCTGGAGTGGTCTGGCTGTGTTCAGCTTGTGAGACGCAATCGTTTCATTTAGTAAAAATCGTTCAGAATAGATGAGATCTGTCGTTTCAACTGCCTTATTTCTGGAAAGTTTAAGTTAAGCATCAACAGACACATGCCATGGCTCAGTTTTTATTGTGTCATAACAGTTATCACGTGTACCTTAATCATTCACAAAACCCCTCACCAGTTCCTCCACTCGTGATGTCCCGCTTTTTCCAACTTTCATTGATTTTCAGAAAGATTGATTTCTGAAAAAGAGTTAGCATTTGTGTGTATTGTTCTCATGAAACAACTCTGATAGGCTACTCACCACAAACTTTTGAGACTTGCTAAATGTTATGAAAAATATCTTTGTTGTGAATTCTGCAGCTTTATATTATATATTTTCACCATTTAGCAGACACTTTTATCCAAAGCGACCAACATGTTTTAAATGTAAAAAATTAAATATATAGAATAGAATCCATCCAAATGTGTGGTTTGATATAAATATAACTACAATGACTGGAATGGCTGGAAAAGTATACGTTGTTATTCTAGGCGACACATACTGTAGGCGTACAGTATAAGTCAGAGGCTGCAGCCTCAAACTAGGTGACAGCAATCATCTATTTTAGTAACTGGGTAGCCTAATGTCAATATTTACTTAGAAATTATTGCATGATTGCTGAATCAAATATATCCTGAATGGGAATTATAGCACAGAACTAACATCTGCATCACTCCAAAAGCTAACGCGAAAAAGACAAAGGGAATGGATGACACAGTAGGCTAGTGTGCAGGGAATTAATGTTTACAGAACAGTTATATTCATGATTGATGGGCAGTGTGGGCAATGTCTGAGCGAGTGGACCTTGCCTTTAGTTGATCACTAGGGCACACATAATGTATTATCTGACTTAGTCTGGCCCCTAAATGTAGATTAATGGGAGTTTGGAGCGCTAAATTATGTAATTAATAGCCATGACTTGCTAAAGCTAGCATATTATCAAAACCTAAACAGAGCTATACACGCATTCCCTGACCACACACATACTGGGAGAGGTAATGGAGACGTCAGCAATTTCCTGCCTCTTTTCGTAGCTCCTGTGACTCTATTGCTCTTCACAAAATGTTGCTCAGCAGTGCCTATTGGGTGCATTTTGCAATCTGGAACATTTTTAGACTCCGCTTGTGGAAGGACGATGGTCTACCTCGAACAAACTGTCTCCCTACAGCGATTTATGCCGGCCCCACCGTTTTCCTCTGTGCCTGAATGTGCCTCCCTGTAACTATTCCGCAACTGCAACGGTATTTTCCGGTGCAATTTGTGACCCGCCTATCCTTCCATTTCCTCTCTATTTCCTCTCTCGCGTTCCTCTGGGCTTACCCCGCCGCCCTCCACCAACCCGCCGACTTTCCCTCCCGCCCGCTCCGGCGTACAGAGCCTGTCCGTCAAGAGCGAGGTCGCGTGATGGATGGGGGCAGCGCGGTGGAGGAGCAGCCGTCTGTAATAGACACGGCGGATTGAGGCGCTCGGGGAGTAAATGGTAAGGGTCTCATAACCCCCCACCCCCCCCCATCCACCCCTCATTTTACCTCCCCCTTAATTCACTACCTGCCATTGGCAGTGTGTGTGTGTAGTGTACATACACTGTGTTTGTATGTATGTGTGTATGCATATATTTGCATACACACATAAATATTCTGTATATATTTGCATATATATCTGTGTGTGTATGTGTTTGTGTGTGTGAAATTTTGAGCATCTGTGCCGGCATGTGTTTGCGTCTCTCGCCGTTGTGTGTGCGCCCGAGCTGCGCTGTGTCTCGTTCCGCGCGCGAGTGTGTGTGTGTGTGTGTGTGTGTGTGTGTGTGTATGCACATTCACCCGAGCTCGTGCGCTTTCCAATACACGCCGGCCACGTGTCGAATGTGGGGAGGGGCCCTCTGTTTCCGTGACAACGGTGATGAATGGAGTCGCGGCGGAGCCGGCCACCTCTCTGGCCGATTAGCCACGCCCATGACCTGTGGATCAGCTTCTACAGGCGTGACACTTCCTGTGCGTGTGCACGCTAACCCGGGCTACACACGGGCTCCGGGCAGACAGCTGGGGAGGGTGTGGGAGGCATGGCTAAACCTGATTTATTTCCCGTGGCCTCGGGCGGAGACAAAGCACCCATGTTAAAAAGCCTTTCTCTGCGGCCCCCATATTTGCTTGCAGCAGTAAGGTCATGGTTTTAGAGTTATGGCTGCAGGCTCGAGGGCCACGCCGCTGAATTCCTCAATCCCAAAGGCGGGGGGGGGGGGGGGTCAAGCGGGGCCAAGGACGACATCGTGAGCCCGCAGGGGGAAAGTGAGTTTAGTTGGGAGAACGGGGCCGGCCTCGCTGTTTCATCTGAAGCATTGACCCTGGTCATAATTCCAACAGCCTGACTTGTTTGATGCAGGGAGAAATCCCTCAATGTGAAAGGAATTGGCTTCTCCAGCAGTTGTAGTGTGTGTGTGTGTGTGTGTGTGTGTGTGCGACTGTGTTTGTGAGAGGGATTTTGTGTGTGTGTGTGTGTGTGTGTGTGTGCGCGCGCGCTGTTGTTTGGGCTCGTGCATGTGAGTTTGGGTGAGGGCTAGAGGCTGCAATTTAGATCTCCCAAGCCATCTCTCTATAGAATTTCTGGCCATAGAAAAGTAATATTTGAGCCAGTGTTCTACGTGTCTGAAAAGCAACCTGGACCCTTCTGGCCCAGCTCGGCAGATTCCAACCATTAATCATCGTAATGTAGGAGGTGTCCAGCAATGGATTTGAGTGCTCTAGCCCATGCAACCTCAATAATCCCATGATTTAAAGCCAAAATCCAGGTAATATTAGTACCCTACAATATGTAGGGTGAAGATCAGCCTATCCTATCATACTGTGATAGTGGAACATATACTGTATCTATCTGTCTGTCTGTCTGTCTTCTGACAGATCTAGCTATCCATCTATTTATTCAATCGATCAATAAAAGCCCAAGTCGATACACTTACAGTGATATACAAACGGATATCTGTCGACCGATAGCCTCAGAACATTTAATTGTCAAAAGCCATTCGCATGGATAGAGAAAGAATGTGCTGATTTGGGTTTAGAGTTGTAATCCTGTCTGAAAGCCAAGGTCTGTTAGAGCTACCCGTATTCTACATGTAATGAGGAGGAAAATGTTTGCTGAATAGAGATATCTATCATTAAAATGGAGTTGGGTGTCAGCATATTACGGCTTACGGCCGTCGAAGTTAGACAATGACAAAATCCAGATTTCTTTATCAGGCTTTTAGCTGCCATAATTAAAAACCGTGCAAGCTCTGGGGCTTAATACGGTACACTACAATGCCATACAGAGTGAATTCTCAAAGCATCCACTGGTTCAGCATCTCAACGTTTTTCCTGTCGTGGCTGTCTAAATAGGCACACGCTAGGCCTCAGCCCTTGTCGATTTTAGTCCTACGCATGTTTTTAAAGGAATAACGTCAAAAGAATTGTAACATCGGTCATTGTATTTAGTCAATGTAATTAGTCAGTATTTTTAAACCGGGTGTTTGGGCCGGGTGTTTCCATGGGTATTGTCACAGATCACTGTGAAGTCCCTAGGCTGTGTTCAAAAACGCCCGCACCGCCGTTCTGTGTGAATGCATGTTCACATTCAATGATTCTAAGTAAAAATCCATGCACTTACATTGGCCCTTTTCATTGAACTGTTTCTGTTCATCGCTGACCCCTGAGGCCAAAAAAGAATGGCTGCCTACATGTCTATAGTAAAAATAATTATTATATGCTTTCTAATTAATTTTGAGATTTAATAATTGCTTTGACCAGCATGTTCATTTCCAACAGTACATGGCTCATAAAGATGAAACACTGGGGAGTCCTCATGTCCAAATTGTCCAACCGTGACCTACAAGGAATCCATTGTCATTGAGATGTTACAATAAAGCCTGGACTCCCAATTACCCTCTCCTAAATCTCTCTCTCTCTCCCCTTTTCACTGTTACTGGGTTGTAAACAGCAGGGCCCAGCCTCCAATTACATCATTTCATCCCTTGTAATAAAAGAGCCGCTATTCTTTTTTTTTTTTATCAAGCAGTATTCTGACATTTTACAGGGGGAACATGGCCAAACATGTGACATCTAAGGGAAGTCAAATATTTAGGAGTTCTTGGACAGCTTAGTGAGAGCTCATTGCCCCACTAAGCTGTCCAAGAACTCCTAAATATTGCTTTCCAACCGAAGAAACTGGCTTTCCCAGCATGGCACTTAATCCTTACCTGCCCTAAAGACTCTTTGACCCTGCACCCCATCCACAAGGTGAAAAGAGAAGTTCTACCTTGGCGGATGAATAAAACATACAATAGCAAATCCAGAAACCCCTTCCAATTTGACCAACCGTTTGTCCGTGGAGTGCAATTGTTGTGCTTTATAACGGGAGCTTTGCTTTTATACGGTGTCCATGGCTTTTCCATTAATAGTATGTGCCTTTAGGGGCGTACATTGCAATAATATCAGGCTAGTTTCGGTTTAAGAGCAGCTCTGGGCTTAGCGGGGCACAGAGCTGCTAACAGAGCTTAGACTCACTATGTCGGTGAACATTGAAGACTGTCAGAAATCCAGTTTATGGAGCGGAGAGAGGCAATGGGGGGTGGGGGATGCTGGTCTCACTTGAGAAACCGGTCCTCAACCGCAAAGAGTAGAAAGAGAGTGAGAAAGTGGGGACAGTTGGGGGAGGTAAATGAAGATTGATTGAACGTCTGGGAAGGGGTGTTGAGGGCCATCTGGGTCTGACGAAAGTTGCTCACGGATGAGGATGCAGGCAAAGGGACGGCTGATTGCGTGCACGCATGCGTTCCACTTCTCCATTTAACTGGGCAAGCCATATTTGTACAGTATACCTACACACACACACACACACACACACACACACACGCAATAATGCACAAGTTCTCTTCAACCACCAAAACCAAACAAACTGATGAATTTCATATAATCACATCAATGCAACTGTGGTTCACATGTGAAGGGACATTTCCATTTTCTTGCTTATGATTTGTGGCTATTGTGTACAGAATATTGCTTGATGTCATTTTCCTGTTTTTAAATACTTTGACTTTATTATTATGTTGATCTTTTACATAATCTGGACAGATTGCACATCATGTGTAGGCTATATAGAGTACGTACATAGCATCCGTGTGTGTTTAAGAAAAGCGTGGAAAAAAACGGACACCCGCCACAAAAAAACCCTAAAACAAAAAAATATAGAACGTAAATCTGTCTTCAAGTGGTTGTTGAAGGACAGGTTCCCAGAGAGCCTCTGTCCACCTGCCAACACGGGGGCCTGTCGGACTGGAATTTCCACCCCCCGGAGATCACGTCAGGCTTTGTTTGGGTGAAGATTATGGCGGGGGAAAAAATGGATGGCGGGTTGAGCGCCGGCTAGCGAGAGACATTGATGGAGGGCTGGAAAGCTAACCTTTACCAGCCTCTTATTTCATGTCTTGACCGCCTGCTCTCCCCTTTGCCTCTCTCTCTTTTAACATGTGTCTGTATATCTTTCTCTTTTCTCCGTCCCATCTTACTCTCTTCGCCCTCCCACAGTGGATTTATCGCCGGATATTAGCTGTTAGCTAAAGACTTTGGCAGAAACACTCCTCAGTTACGCGACAGGGGCAGGTACTGTAACCGCAAACCCTCCCCCCCCCCCTTGCATTGCCCTGCCATCAGCCAAACACCCACATACCTGGCCGTCTGCTAAGGGAGTGAATAATTACTTTGCCAAAGGGCACATCAGTGATCTTGGGCTGGTATTTAAAGCCTTGTCACTGGATTTAAATCACCTTCCTCACAGTTTCCCCTTTGTTTATAGGCATGTCATTTTTCTCGAGGTAATACAGAGATCATAGCGCTCATGCTTTCATCGCAGCCCTAATCTAATGCTGTCTCATTGAAAGGCATGACACAAAGCCAGAATTTCTTCATTTGGTTGGTAGTAATGATTGTTTATCAGCTTTAGACACATTAGAAGTATATATTTCAGAAACAGCGGAAAGTCAATTAATTAGTGTTCAATTTGAATTACAACTACCCGCAGATCCCAGTGACATTGGTGTGTTTGTGCTGGGGTTTAAAGGCATCGCTTCCAGAAGGTGTGGCATGCAAGCATTCACTTCTATGGATTTATTTCTTGCAGGCTGTCAAAAGTGTCAGCCTGTGTTGCGTAATGTCACACCACAAATAAAAATGTCCTAAACAAAAGAATCACAGATTAATGATGGATAGCAGCATTAAATCACAGCATTGTGTCCAATTCTATCAGAGATGGGTTTTTTACAAAAAAACAGTGTAATTTCCCCATTGGAATTTAGCTTGATGTAAAAAAAATAGGTAAATAAGTGAAACCTGTTTTAAATATCAAAGAAGCAATTGTCATAAATTGTCGTGACAATATCATGAACCTTTTTAAATAAATGAATCAGTTCTCGGATTCACGCAACACGATGATGTTTCAGCCTTTTAATGAAAGCCTTTCCATTTGCACTGCTATTTATTAAAATGTATTAATTGATGTCAAGCAGCGCACAGCTAGTAACTTATGGTGCTGTCCACACGCTGACATCATACTGACGTTCTTAAGGGATAAATGCACCTACCGCTGACTTACCGCAGGTACTGGCCACATTAACTAAGCGATAGATTGTAGCTTTTAAGCTTCAGAATTTTCAGTTTATTATATTCGGGACGACAACTGCGTTAAGTAAGTGGAAAGTGGAGGGCAAATGGTGGCAAATGGGATGGGCCAAAGTTGCTCATGAGCCTATACCCTGTTTAGCTCCAGCCATGGGTCTTTGGGTCATTTTTCTGGGAATGTCGAACCTAGACACCAGATTATGACCTAATTGTAATTATAAATATTCAGATGAAGAATGGATAAATAGATGGTGATTAACAGTGTGTGTGTGTGTGTGTGTAATTAGTATTCCATTCTAATTAGTTTCTTAAATTTAATCCAGTTATTCTTTCCTCTTCTCTTTTCTTCCTCCAGAGTGTCCTTTGTGACAATCTCTCCCTGCATCAAGCAACATAATAACTTGGAAACTGTGAATGGTTTCCAAGTAGCGGAAGATGAATCTGTATCTATGTGCATGTGGCCCGCGGTCTTGACTTGGAGACGCGTCGCAGGGCTAGATGGTTTTAATCATGCAAATGACGGTGTTGGTAGGGGTTTTTGGATACTCAATTATCTCGTATGACAAATGCATAAACAGCCATGAGTTTCTTGGGAAATATAAGAATGGGTAAATATGAATCTATATGATTAAATTGGATGGACTGTATTGTGGAAGTATTTCCAGAACTGTATTTCCAGAACTGACTCTCTCTCTCTCTCTCTCTCTCTCTCTCTCTCTCTCTGTCAAAGTCACTCCCTTCTCTCTAGCCTCACGTACTTTGTTTGTGTCTTCAGGCAGAATTTCCCGTAGCTCAAGGTTATGCCTCGAAATGTCTATTTATCACTTTCAGCTTCACACGCCCTGCCCCGCCTCCGCGTGCCTCCTCGCACCGTCACTAGTTATTTTCTCAATTGACTAGCACCCGGACCGCCATTACTCATGCCAAATGCCCTTTCCTCTTTGAGACCTTGTCGAATTGTTTCATTTTTGTTTCAAGAACCCAAAGCTTCTGTCCCTGACTAAACTATTATATGCCAGCACACCAATTGTTACATGTAGCTGAAACTTTTAGTGTCTTCCTAGCACCTACATGCCCCTTGGAATATGTTTTCCATGGGGCCTATATTTCTATACAGTGGGGAGAGTATTTGATACACTGCTGATTTATATATATACAGGTATGTATATATATATATATATATATATTTCATGTAACATCTTTGTCACATAGTATATAGGAGTAGTGTATAGGAGTAGTATCTCGCAATGCCAGGGATGTGAACCTGGACTCCTCGATGAGGAGGGCTCTGATTGCAGCTGCAGGAGTGGGCATCGCTGGACTGGCGTTCCTCCTGGTGTGCCTGCAGGCCGCGTTCTTCCTTCACGCACCCTCACACTGATACCGTTTTTTTTATTTTGCACGGGCTAGTTAGCTGTTTGGTTTGTTGTTATAGTATATATTAGGGCGACAGTGGCACAGGGGGTAGGGCAGGTCGTCTGGTGATCAAAAAGTTTCTGGTTCGATACCCGCAATTTTTGTATGGTCTGGTTGACTACAAAAAAAGTCAATGTAATCTTTGTGTATGTAATCTTAGTGGGAGGGAATTAATGGTATTGTCCAACAGGGGGCGCAATGGTTTATTCTCATCAACTGCCTTCTGTTCTGTTAGGTCATGTACAGAAAAACCCAAAGACGCAGACGGACCTGTAGAACCCGAAGCCCCTAATTTCAAAGCCAACATATGGAAAAACTACGTTTCCACAAAAAAAATCGTAATATCGCATCGCAATATCTACAGAATCGCAATTCACCCAGTATCGCAATACATATTGTATTGCCAATCAAAAATTGTTGTAATATCGTATCGTGAAGTCCCTGCCGATTCCCATCCCTATAATATGTAAGATAATGTGTAAGATATATGAAAGGAGCGACAATCGTGTAAGAAAACCAACATATGTTCGTATATGAAGTTTACAAATTGTACCCGACCAAACAACCACCACAAAATCATCCCCACGTGGGTCTTGTTCTGATTGGTCGAAGGTTGTCCAATCGGCTGCTAATGATTTGATTGACACCTAATGGCACCATCTGGTTTTCAAATTAATTTCCAATTCATTAAACATTTAGCAGAGTGACTTGAGGTACAAGTATTGAGGATCAGGTAGGGGTTAGGCAACTTGCTCAAGGATACTTACAGGTAGGCCACATGTTTGGGACCGTACCTACCTTGGCTGGGAATCGACTACTGTATTTTGCCCCCCAAACTACATTATTAACCATCAATAGGAACCATCAACAGGTTGACAACTTGTAGATGCGGCATTAGGGCAGAGTGATGTCACTTATCACTTACACACACAGCTAGTGAATGACCTGGCACCAATCACATAACACAATTGCAATAGCCCGTTTTTAGCCTGTAGATGGTGCTGTTTGATTATAGAGTTTTGTTATACTGTACGCTTTGATTCTTCCAAATTAATTTCTCTTCTCCAATGTGGATGTTGACTTATTTTCTGTTTTCTTTCATCATGTCTGGCGAGTGTATTCTGAGGCTTCATTGGGGAAAAACTGGGTGCTACCAAGACATAGGGCGTGCCTACGGCCATGCCTTAGTCGACCTTGTTTAAAAGGGGGTTGCTGAATGTTTGAACTCATCCCCTCGTTAACGCTTGTCTGGGATTTAATTAAGATGCAGAATGAAATTGAATGTCAATTACTTCTTAAAATGAAGGGGGGGGGGCAAGACTTACAACAAAGAGTGTGATGGGAGGGCGATAGAGAGGAGGAAGAAGAGATGGGAGGCTAATTAGGGAATGGGAGTTGCGTTCACGACTCATTCTAGTTAAAACATTTCCTTCCTCTCTCTTTCATCCCCCTCTTCCTCCCCACCATTCTCTTCCTCTCTGGGCCCATGTGTCTGCTTAAAGCCTTTAAGCTCAATTCTCTTATCTTTTCATTTTTGGCGGTCGCAACTCTTTGCTAGCCGTCGGCGCGTGTGTGCGATTGTGCACCAGTGTGCATCAGTGTCGCCGGTACTGATACCGCTGCATGTGTCAGGTGCAAAGATATAGAAGACTGGAGGTTCACCGTTTTTTTTTTTTCTACAATCAAAGCGAGAAGTGCGTTTATGTTCTTTATTGGGTTTTTAGAATTGTTGAAAACCACGGTAAATGCCATCGTATCATCCATACACTATATCGTCCACATGACACTGGGGGAAACCAAAACAATGTGAAACCAAAATAGAACATTAAAAAAACAGACACCGACTCCACTGCATGAGCCACATTTAAATACAACCTTATTCAGGTCTCAGGACTCTTAGCATTTATATATATATATGTGTGTATATATATATATATATATATATTTATATATAGAATATTTCTGTCAGTTCTGTTGATATTTGTTGCTGAGCGGACCAATGCTGCCCCAAAGTCTCCAGAGCGCCCATGGGTCCCGTGGTTGGCAGTAAGGCGGTTGCCATAATTCCTTGATCAATCCTGTTGCAACGAGATTCTTCCTTAAAACAAGTCCGGTAGGAGGGAGTCTTAACGGGAGTATTGCTGTAAGGTTGGGAGGCCTGGGTGAGGAGGAGGGAGTGTTTTCTCTGAGTTCCACACAGTGCTGCTGTGTGTGGGACTGCCATTCTCAGTGTTTTTTTGCGTATGCATCCAGCTGTTCTCACGAAGCATGCCCGACTAGGGGGGGGGGCGCTATTGAGGTTACTGGGGCACGGCCGCGCTGGGTGTTAGCGCTGTTAGCCGGGAGGCCGGGAGCGTGGTCGGGGACTACCCACAACGCGGTGCAGTCGCAGGGCAAGGGGGTGATATAGCCAAGACCGAGCTAGGCTGGCCCAGTCGGGGCGTGCGGAGGTCACGGGGGCAGCGTGCGAGTACTGCAGGGGTGTCTGGGAGGGTAAAGAGGCTCAGGATGGGGAGGAGGTGGATTCAGACACGGATGAGCGGGAGCGAGTGTTTGTTGTACGGTATTCGTGACAATGTTGCGTGCCACCAGTGCCAGGCGTTGCTAGTGACAACCACGCCTAAAGGACACACATCCTGTGGCTTTTCCATTACATTAGAATAAATAGTCGCTCATGGGTTTCTTAGGGCCCTAGAGTTTTTGTTTAAAATAAATGATCATGTTTGTTCGGGGAGGCGAGGGTCAGAAACCTACTCTGTGTGGCTCTTGGCCTGAGCGGTTGCTCTTGGTGGGTGTATTTAAATATATGACCAATGGTCATACTGTCCATGTAAATGAGGGCAGCCCTTATTGGCTGAGCTGTCCCTTGCCTGCCTGGGCCTAGCTTAGTGTCACATTGTGACATCACAATGTGATAGAAATCCAATTGGCTCCTTTGAGAGCCTCCATGTTTTATCCCAAACATACAGGAAAACAATTGCATCCCTTGCTTTATGCTTTTGACGCACTCTTACAGGGACACAACAGTTAAGGAGCATGAGGAGTGCAGCTTATTGAATTTTCACGACAAGGGACATTTAAGTTGCTGCCTAACGTAGATGCTCTTTTAGGATACTGGATGGATACATTTGGATACATTTGACATAAACCTGTTTTAATGGTCTTGTGATGTTTTACACACACACACACACACAAGAAGAAACTTCTGATTCCGTCTATTCCTGTTGTTTTTTCAAACCCTCCTTATAAGTGTCTCTGATTGATAACAGCCCTCACAGGCAGAGTCCCTGTATGAGTTCTGATTGGGCTACGCGGTGAGGCAGACTAAATCTGTTTTACAAACAGTGTATTATCAACAGGGGAGACTTTCTGGCAAATACGCTGTCTGAAATATTTGCTCAAAGCAATGGTGTAGAGGAGAGCCGTGTTTGTCTAGATAAACAGTCTTTTGTGAGGACCATGCTTTCTGCTGCTGCTGCTGCCTGGTCTCCCTCAGGTCCTCTCTTAAACCCTACCTTCGCTTCACTCTGAGCCTCAGAATTGCATTTTCGCTCTGGCCTCATACGGAGAAGAGCTACCCGCCTCTTCACAAGCAAATTAAAAGCGTAGAGCTTTGATGTGGAGATTTACGTATCTAGGTGACTCTTTAGTCCTGATTTCTTTTCCTTCTGAAATGTACAATGCCAAAGCAAGCCATTTATGTTTGCTTGCCCTCCTTATTCACAATAAGTAGCATTGCATTGAGATAATTTGCCAGCGCTGGGCCCCTCCCTGTTATCACTGGAAGGCCCACATGGATGTTGTACAGTACAGGTCCCGTAGATAATTACAGACATCGCACACACCCTATTAGCGTCGGCCATGTTACTGAATATAACCGCTCGGGATCCTGATGACTTCTCACACCTGTCTTGTGAGACCGCATTGCGTTGGCAAGCTGTGAAGTCACTCTGACCGGTGTGGAGTACAATGGCTGCAGCCCCGCCGCCCGAGCGCTAAAATGTCAGCGTAGCTAATTCATAGATACACCGTGCCCTTGCTCTCCACTGGTATTGTTTGTGAGAACAACACGAGACAGCCAGCCTGTGGCCATTTATCTTAATGAGAGCAGTTACCTCGGCGCTAGGCACACAACCATCGCCAGGAACGCGTTCCTAGCCTCCTGCGTCTTGATGTTGAGGAACAGACTTTGCCCGCTCATTGAAATCCTAATTAGTTTTTAAAGGAGATTATTATTACATGTAATTATTATGATAATATTTTCATTTATTCAAGATGACGGGCAGACTTTGGAAGAAGTAGTATTCGTCAGGAAAGAGCAATCTCCCCCGCACAGTCAAAGTTATCAAGGCGTGAAATCAGAAAACCTGACGGCAACAAAATGTAATCTTTTTCATACAGAGGGGACAATAGACGAGCTGCATATTCTAGGACTCCTTCTCGCCCCTCCACTTTAATTAAAAGAGCTCTCTGAATCTAAATCTCTCCCTCCCACATCTCTCTTGCTCACCCTTTCTCTCCATCTTAAGTGCAGGGGCTGTGCCTCTCTCTGTGCAGAATCTACTTCCCTCCAACTGAACTTGGCTTAAGCCCTGCCCCAAGTCTTTGTCAAGCAATTGCTTTTTATTGCAAAATCCTTCCCGCCGTAAATTTTCTCTCCTCTTTCTCTCTCTATCTGTTTCCTTGAAATGGAGGTGGCTTTAATTTATATCTTTAAGGATATATTGATGTTAGGTTTGATGTACAACCGATGCATCGTGTCAAGGGGGCTTTACGTATATTACAGACTGAACCGGTTTGGAATTGTCTGCAGTGCACATAAAAAATTGACTGTAAAAACACCTTGAATGAGAATATTTCTCTAGTTTACATTCCGTTGTTAATTTTTGTGAGTAATCATTCATCATCATTATTCAATCATTATCATATTTTTCATATTTGGGTCCCTACTATGACATTACTGTATTACATCCCAGATTAGATCAGAAAAGTATGATGTTGTCAGTAAAATCTGAATTTCTATGCAACTCCCAACTAAACTGTAAAACAAATCATGAGTGCACGTCAATCCTGGATGGAGACGCTTTTGTTAAAGACTGATCAACATTCAGAAATGAGAAAGTGAGGAGAAGCTGGTGAGAAGGTGGTGTTGACAATCTGTGTTGAGGTAACAATGTGCGTGTTGGCGGTATGTGATTTTTGCTAACAGCCCAGTCAGCCAACGGTCTAGTCGAGCATTAAGCTGCATACAGTAATTTCAGTTTTGCATATACTGTATGTTCACATGTTAATTTGGGCTAAGGGAGGGAGGCTAAGGTGACACAACAACAGTAGCGAAGATTCACAGCCCCGGTCCTCACAAGTCACACTCCTTTTCACCTCCCCAAATGGTCT
>JAODLI010073201.1:0-13987 GCA_027575585.1 Percopsis omiscomaycus
CATCACAGGATACAAATAAACCCAGCCCTCAATATTGGTTTATCCAGCATCAACAATAACTACACCTCTGTATTGAATTCCCACATTAGGTATTACACTAACTCAAGTCAAAATGGGTGTAAGAAAGCAGTCAGTTTTGTTCTTTTAGATTTTAATGCCTACAAAACCGTCAATTCACAAATTAAATTAATATAAAATGAATTAGTACGCTTAAGTAAATATTTGATGACAACATTACCAATCATAACAGTCATTGTTAAAAAAAAAAGTACATATATTAATCTTGACTGGCCTGTGGTATTCATTAATTATCTCTCACGTATTATTAAATTATATTGCATAATCAGTGATAAGTGATTATGAAATGGCACATTTCTTGAAAAATATCTGGAATATAATTCCTGACAGCTATTCTTAGTTAATTTGTCTGATTAGACCTCTTCTCAGAAATTAGATGGGGCTAAACTGAGAATTTGCTGAGGTCAACAAACTGCATATACTCAAATTAACCAATCATAAATAAATGTCAGTTGTTGTCAGGGGGATATCAATCAAGCAGGTCTGGAGATGCCCAGACAGTCTAGAGAAGCAGTCTAATCAGGCAACTCAAAATAATGGTGTGGGTGTACATGGGGGTTTAACACAAACTTCAGTGTCAGAAACCTTGTATTTTATATGTTCCAAGGGATACAAACATAAGCAATGATCCCAAAAAAAGACGGCATGATGAATATCACATTATCATTGACTGAATTCCACTCACCTGCAAGTGTCAACACCTTGGTGAGGAGAGTCAAAGTACAGCTTCACACATCCATTGATTATTAAATAAAAAAAAGCACTATGATTTTTACGGCTTTATGTCGGCACTTTTTAATATTTCACATCAACTCCAATGCTCATAATACACGATGATTATAATCATCCTCATCACTGTCGTCAATAAATCTTTTCATGGCCGTTTTTCACTTCTGGTTAGCTTTTCAAAACCTTTGTTGTGCATCCATCCATCCCCCATCCATCCATCCATCCATCAGAACCAGATTACCCTTTCACATTTATCCTCTCTGACTGTTCTTGTAGCTCTCAGACCACTAGCCAGTGATGTAGCTGTGGGCAGATAAAAGCAATGATGATATACTGTAGTTTTGAGGACATGAACTCACGCTACACAACATACACACAAGCATTATGCATTTCATATTACTGGTTTGCATTTACCGTGAACTGTCGAACTTCTCCATTGGCCACCAAGTGATGTTCTGTTTCTGGGGTGATGGCATAAGCAAGTCTCTATACAAACAGATAAAGGGCATTATACACTATGACTCAACGTTTTATAGTCATCATTTCGTAATTTTGTACAGCTCAGACTTACATTGCAGAACTTCCCAGGCAGAATGCAGAGTTTGTAGATGGCGTAGAGAGGCACCATGGACATGGAGGAGATGGCCACACACCATCCCACCATGTTAGCCCACGGTGGAAATGTGTAGGAGCCATAGTTAGGAGGGTTGAACGTGGCAAAGCTCACCACCACCATGAACTAGGATGGGTTTAAAGGCATGAACGTTAGAAAAGCCCTTGAAGCCCGTATACTGTAGATTCCTTACTCCAAGGCCACATATTAACATTAGGAATTAAATATTCAGTTTGAACATTGTATTTATACGCATACTCGTTGTTTGGAATGCGTGATGGGGGAGCTGATTTATGGTGATTACAGAGTGTATTAAGTATACTTTTTGGTGAACTGAATTTATCCTGTTTCCCCCCCTATTGGGGTCTACAATGCTGGTCGTAGCTCCAGTCCGTCAAGAGCTAGATTCTACCAACAAATCTTGTAATGATATTTTACCAGTGTGTAGAAGTGGCAGTTTTGTTTTTGAGATATGACGGCATCCAATGGAGGTTGGAAAAAACTTTAAAAAAATGTATATTATACAATGTTGGTTAGTTAAAATACAGTGACCAAATGGAAACTGCATCCAGAATGTCAGTGTTTGAAGTTGAATTAAACTTCAATATCAGTCAGTCAGGTTGTTGCTTGCAGTAGAAGCTACAACAAAGACAAAGACAACAGCAGGCTCACCAGGAGGAAGCATGGGCTGACAAACTTCCAACACAATCTCCAGTACATGCCTGGCCTCTGGCCAATCATTTCCTCAATGTCATCACTGAAACGGTCCACTCCTGAAACACATGCATAACACTATATGACTCCCACAATATATCTACTAATTCCCAAGCTTGTTGGGAATTAAACCTGGGACCTACTGTGTGGGAGTTGGTCACTTGGTCACCCTAAACACTAACCCATCCTGCCCTGGCTTTCAGCAATTTATCTATGGCCTTGGTATCAGCATGGACTTTGTAGCAGTTCAAGCATAGCTAATTTAGCTAAAAGAAAAAAAATATATAATGTATATTTTCTGCTGCATTGCCATTTCACTCTGTTTAAACTATTTCAGTAAAGTGGAAAATTACAGAGTAAATGGTTATCATGATTCATTAATATATAGTCATAGAGGCATGAAGTATGTTTTCTCCATAATACTTTGTATTGTGCTAATAACATTCTGACTAATTGAAAGAGCCCATTCAGATAAATCCTATTTAAGTAATCAGTGAAAATAACACAATTAAAAAAGGTTGAACTGAATTGGATCAATGCTAACATACAGTCCTTACAACCCGCTCCACCTTTGTGCCCACTGGACATTTCTCATTGAAAAAGCCTGAAATCCAGAGTG
The DNA here is from genome assembly GCA_027575585.1 of Percopsis omiscomaycus. Classification (NCBI taxonomy): domain Eukaryota; kingdom Metazoa; phylum Chordata; class Actinopteri; order Percopsiformes; family Percopsidae; genus Percopsis; species Percopsis omiscomaycus. Next base: position 2,754 of record JAODLI010073201.1, read on the forward strand.
ACTAGCAGCTATTGAGAGCAGCTGACTCCGATTTAGTGGATCATGAAAATGGAAACCACAGAGGCCATGGGCTACAGCTTCCTGTCAGTACTGAAGAAATCTGGGGAAAAGGCCCGCCACTGCCCGAGGCTAGATGTATCTGGCTTGCCGTGGTCGGGAGCTACTGAAGAAGGGCATTGCGCTGACCCTATTACCTAGGGCTTGGTCAACATTGAACCTCATACGAATCTCACAAACAGACAAGATTTTACTGAACCTTTACAAGTTCTTTAGTTGATGTATGTAATATTGTATGCCTGCTGGTACAGGAAAGCCATGGATTTGATTTATTCTAAAAAGTTTATTTGTTAAATTACATTTTGGACTGTAAGTTTATTTTGTGTTTATAGTCAGTTATTTTAATACCATGTGTATTTAGTGTACTTTTATATTTACATCATAAGATTAACTGCAAAAGTGCAGAAGGTGCACTCAATATGCATTGTCCAATATGCATTAGCAACCTCCTGAGAGTTACCACCTGAAATAAACCTTTGACACTTTGTCACTAGCAAACTACATTAAAAACTGCAATCATAGAGAAATGGGAACATTGTCCTATCCCATCTGCAATGGCCTTCCTATGGTGGCCCACCACTGCCCAGAAATGGGCCCATTAACCTTCAATAAACTCTTACGTGACTCAATTCTACGAACACCAAACCTAACCAATAGTGAAAAACATATTTATAAACCTTAGGACCTTAATAGCAGCAGGTTGCAGGGAAGCACAGCTGACCCATGTCAACACATATCTCATCACACAGACTAATGTGGCATCAGCTTTGCTGGCCATGAAGTCCCATCCTTCCTTCCCTTACTCACCATAGAACCATGCAATTCCGATGGCCTCAATAAGCACTCCAAAGAGAATCGATGTTCCCGCCGCAAAGTGGTCCAGCAGCGTAAACACATACATCCCACCCTGGTTGAGAGAGAACCAGAGAGACAGAGGAAGAGACAGAAAGAGAACGAGGGAGAGATTATTTGGACAGTGTCATGTAGAACAATTAAAGGAAGGGGTGGTATGATATGAAACAGGTGTTGCCTAGTTTTGGATATGGATGTTATGTGATGTGAAAACATGAGATTGATACTCCTTGTTATTTTGTCCTGACCTTCTATGGAAAACGGTGTCCCTAGGAAAATTAGCAAGTCAGAATCTGTCCTAGTTTCTACCTCAAAACTGTGACTCTTTCAAATACTCAATCATCTTCCACATACATTCATATCAGCCTGCCCATGTGCAAAGACACATCCACTCACCCCTTCCCTGCCTTTGCCCAACTTAAAACAACGACCGGCTTTACTCTGGGTCTGAGAGGAGCCCTCTAAAATAAGTCACCTAAAATATGACCAAATATGTGCATCAGGTCATATATAAGGTGCATCAGGTGCATCATATAGTAAGTATTTTACAAAATAGTAAATACATTGTCTAGAGAACATTACAAGTTGCCATATTATTTAGTTTTTAGCCATAGGACATGGGTGAGGAGGACAATGCAACACCTACTCACATTGGTTACACAGAAGAGGGATATGAGGAAAGTGGAAACCACAATGAACAGAGTGAACAGTTCTCTGTGCTTGTGGAGGAACTTGAATTCGTCAATAAGCCCTGTGATCACTGACTCCATGCCTCCCATCTGTGGACGACACACAAGGACCTCATAATTAAATACTACACATTCAATTAGGTTAAATTAGGTTAGTGGTTCTCAATGGGGGGGATCATGACCTTCACTGTGGTTGGTCGCGAGGGGTTCCACGTTGCTTTTCAGGGGCAAGATATTGAATTTTGTATTGTTATTTTTAGTCTAGTTTTATTGTTTATAAAGAGATATTCATACACAAATAATGATTGTGCATACAACCACAAACTTGAAACAGATCAAATTTGATAAATGATAAAATCCCACTTTCACTACGTCCACTGCAATGTAGCAGCATCATTAAAAAGTGGTAATGCAAAAGCACAGTTTACAGTTAGATAACCTGCAGTAATTATAAACTCACAGCACTGTCGATGCCCAATGTCAGTAACATGATGAAGAAGATCACTGCCCACACTGATGATCCAGGTAATGTTGCAATGGCTTCTGGGTAAATTACAAACACCAGCCCAGCGCCTATAAAGAAAATTATATTAGTTCAGGGTATACCCACATACAGAATGAACTAGTGTACAGTTTAAGAAGAACATATATGTTCCCCCCATACCGTCTCTGGCCACTTTGTCCAGTGCCACATTGTGTTTGTGGGACATGTATCCAAGGAAGGAGAAGACCACAAACCCAGAGAAGAAACTGGTCAACGAGTTGATGGAGCTTGTGATGATAGCATCTCTAAATCATTGGGGTCAAATACAAAAACATCCACAAAATTAGAATATCATGAAAATAGTATAAATATTCTAGTATACAGTATACATACATAACTACTGGGTTCAATGGATTTTTTAAAGACAGCCCTCGCTTTTTTTCTAGATTTCCCCTTGTGGTGGAAACCACCATTCCTTAAACATTGTTGTTTTGTTTTGAAACTCAGAGTGTGAGCACTGAGTGGCTCACACTCTTCCCTACAACTCCCCCCCCCATACCCCCATGTAAACTTGCGTGCACAGTTGTGTTTCAAGCATACACAGTGAGAACTAGTAGGGTTCTAACGCATTTGAGGAGTGGCAACTTTATATCTTCTACATCTTCTTCATCTTTTTCATTTTGGATTTCATTTGGATCTGTAGGCTGATGGATATTGTCAGAGGGTGTGGCCATTTGGATTAGCATTGGTGTCAAAGAGACAGATTTCAAGAAGCTTCAAAGGTTATTGTAATTCAACTTCTGATCACGCTCACACGCCTCTTTGTGAGGTTGTGTTCATTTGTCTGTGAATGTGTGCCACTGTCCTCTACCCCTCTTTTTCTGTACCTGTAACAGTTATTGCTGAATTTGTTGTAGCTGGAGAAGGCAATTAGAACACCAAACCCCACTCCCAGAGAGAAGCAGATCTGCGTCGCCGCCTCTATCCAGACCTGTGGAGCAACAGCACAAACACATTTGTGTGAAGCAGCAAACAAAGGCACAGGAGAGGAAAAGAAAAAAAAAAGCCGTTATTAGGGATAATTGCAGGAAACTCATTCAACGGCAGTAGATGAAAGACACTTGTGAATACGGGGGGTAATTTTGCAAATTACTGCTCTATACATGTGTCTAATCTAATTCTCAAATTGCTGCTGTGTACCTCTTTGCCTCTCGGTTGTATTTCTTTCTCTCTCTCTCTCTCTCTCTCCCTACTGTATATGTATCTATTAGTCCATTTCTGATTTTTATAGGATAGTTTCATGGCTAGGGGAAATATTACACACCTTTATTTCTTCTTTATCCTATCCTATTCTAGAAAGCCCTACAGTTAATGGCACTTAATAACAATATAGTCGCGGATAGGTTTCTGACCCTCAACTCAGGACATCAGAACAAGTGAGTTAGCATTTTCTCACCCCTTAACCAACACAGAAAGAACAAACTATCTGTAATCCACAGTAGACGTTTTCAAGGTATTCATTATAAGACAGTTATTAAAATACTTTATGCTTACAATGTGTTTCCCATGAATCTACTGTATATGTTCATAGATCAAAATCAAATATTGAATAAAAAAAACGGTATTGTCTCCCCCCTCGCCATGCCCGTCTTTAATCATCCCTCCATCTGTCCCCTCTCAACGTCAGCTGTGTCTGCCTCCTCTGTCCCCTGGACACTCACCTTAGCGTCGCAGAGTTTTAGGAAGTCAACAGAGAGGTAGGCCTTAATACCGTCTATGGCTCCAGGCAGAGTTACCCCTCGGAGTAACAGCACAGTCAGGACTACATAGGGCATGGTAGCTGTGATCCACACAACCTGGACATGGGCAGGAAGACCATTATACACACACACACACATGCAGTCAGAAAGGGGATTAAACACAGACAAACTCACACTCATTACATGTGCGTGCCAACTATCTTGGTAATTTAGTCGACGATTTCGTCCAAAGTGATTAACAGTGAGCACCGCCCTAACCTCTAAGCTATCCTGCACTTTATACACGTACATCCATGTATATACAGTACGTATATAAGTAATGATGTCGTGAAGTGTGCCATTATTACAGACATGACGATAATTTCAGTATTCCCTGATAGTATTAACCAACTACAGTATACACTTCTAATGTAAACATGGTATGTCCAGTCCCACCTTCCCAGAGGTCTTGACTCCCTTCCAGAGGCTGAAGTAGAGAAGAACAATCACCACAGCCAGACAGGAAGTCAGTTGCCAGCGTGGTCTTCCCAGGTCACCAATCCCCCCACTGTCCTGGATGTGGAGCACCCCCCGTCTGGGACAACGGAAGAGCAGTAGGACCGATAATCATTTAAGAAACTGAGATCAGCAGGTCACTCTCAGCCTTGTCTTCCAAATAATATTGTACTAGAACTTTTTTTTATGAACAAAACGTGCTATACGAATACATTTATCTAACCAAAATGATTACTTTCAAGATCCTACCCTTAAGTTAGGAAATGTACATCCACAGTGTTGTTATGAAATAGACTGAAGAATTCGGTTTCTTGGTTAAGGTAGATTTTGTCTTTCATTCGGATTTCTGCAGCTGAGGAGCTCAGCTTCAACATGCTCAACTCAAGCACTCAAATTGACTCCAGGTGGATGCATGGAAATAATAGCCTGCCATCTCCACCAGCGCGGATAAGAAGAGAAGCCATAGCTTGAACTGTCACAACACTACAGCCCCTCACTTTACAGAATAGCAGCCACCTGGGTACCTATCTGAAGTCTTGGCAGAACAGTCAATTTATTACATTCCACACAAAAAAAAGCAGGTTTGGAAACATGACAGTGGGTTAAATTAAGATCTCATGGTCCACAGGGCTGGAGTACACGGAGTGAGATTATAGTACATCACAAGGCGACACACTTTACCTTACTTTAAGTGAGGTTCGAGACAACTTACTCAAAGTACTCCTGAGCAGGTGTGGCTTTGTCTGAGTCGTTGATGATGCTGTTGTCAGCCCAGTCGGCACAGTTGGGGCTGTTCCATGTGTTGTTGCAGTGGACCCAGGGCAGCTCGCTGGTGAACGATGAGAAGAGGTAGAAGAGTGCCCAGGAAATGATGACGTTGTAGTAGAAGCCGACGTACAGGGAGATGAGGATCACGGTAAAGCCCACACCTGTGCGAAGGAGGGAAATTGTTTAGAGAAATGCAACTGCCGATGTATGCCAGCAATTTCGTTTCGGCTCCAACATGTTTGTGAAGGGACAGCTGGATGTTTCTTTGCTGCATTCCAGAACTTATTTGTTTTAATTCATTATTTAATAAATTTATTATTTGTATTATTTATATATTATTTTATTATTTTGAGGATTGAATGGTATGGATTGAGGATTGAATGGTATGTATGCAACATACTGTTCATAATGACAGCAACATGCTGTCATTATTCAAACAGAATGTTGTTTTCTTACGATGATTGGTGTATGACATATTCAGTTATTGACAAATGAACTACTTGTAACTACTTGTGGCCTTAATAAAAAACAAATCACTCTTTTTATTTTAATCCGACACCCTTGACGATTTATACAATCCAAAACCCAACTCATGCCCATTTTAAATGTTCAGTTTCGCACAGTTATATGTTTGTTTAATGTAACAATATGTTGAATGTGTACTGAAGGCACCCGTGGAAGAGAACACACTGCTTTATCTAAATCAGTAAAAATCACCTGGGGGTAGGACAAACCCCCTATTGCTATTCACTGTTCTCAGCAGATTGAGAACTACTCACATCTGAAATGAAGTACCTTTAACACTTGATGAAAGACCCAAAACTTTTCAAAGGTTGCATTTCTAAAGCTTTCATTTTGAATTCATAATGGGGTTCCACCCGTATAAGCCTGCTTTTTCATCTCTAACCTTTGTTAGCAAGCGTACCCACAACAGTGCGTTATCAAATTCTTTATAATCGGGATGTGATATTTGATCAGACAGAGATTCGCCTTATTAGCGCCACATGCTAACTTGCTATTTCTTTTTCCTCCCTGTCTTTTGCACTCTCAGTTCTTTTCATCAAAGGCATTGATCCTGAGAGGAAACGGGATTGCTGATCAGAATAATTACTGTCGATACAAGTGTGTGTGTGAATAATTACTGCTATCCCCCACTGAGTGACAGGGGCAAGGAGAGTGAAGCGTGTAATTAGAATGTCAACGTTCTCAGTGGGCTTCTGACAGACGCCACATGTTGACACACACACACACACACACACACACACACACACACACACTTTGAGGCACACATGCACACATACAAATAAACAACACACACGTGTGCACAAACACGCTCACACACTCGGATATGCATATTTACTACATTAGCGATTCAGCAACCACTGGTTGTGACTATGGATGTACTATGAACGTTCAAATGAATTAAACCCACTGACATTAAGTTCATATTATAAAGATTTATTTTGACGTGCGTGTTTTCTTTGGCCTGTCAATAGGGAAAACGGCTTTTTCTGCCAACAGCATTTCGCTGCAGTAACAGAGTTTGCCATCATATCAGGATGAAAGGAAGCATCCCGCCTATCACGGGGGCTTGGCTGTGAAATTATTTAAACACAATAACAAATGTCTCCACAAAGTCACTTTATGGCTAAAACTAAAGGAAGAAATGTTTCCTGTTTACAAAGTTCCCAGGTGTGCAACATTGTGTGCAAACACAGACAGCAAACCAAGAAAAATGAGGTGAAATTGGTAAACCCCTCAACTACTTGAATATAAAAAAGAAATCCCTATCACAGCTTTGCTTTTGGAGAAGGTACACAACTATGCATGCATGCATGCATGAATGAGCTTAAAGTCAACCAGTTCTGTACGGAGAAACCTTTTAACCGTCGATATTTTCATGGGTGTCAGGCTTTTGCTTTTGACTTCTCTGCGAGGCATGAATTTGCACTAATGCCTGTGTCTGCATCTGTGTTTAGACGGCCGCGAGAATGGCAGACGGCGTTCTCTGCCACTGAGTCTAAAAGCCCAATTTTTCACTTGTCTTGCATCCGAATGGCCACATAACCTAATGTTCTCGGAGGATAAACAATGCCTGTCTCTGCTTGACATACACAAACACACTAGACTAGAACCCAAAAACATCATAAGACATAAGAAAATACTTTTGTTTACTATTTACAAGAAGAAAAATAAACTGCTATTATGATGGATCAATTTGAATTGTTCTTGTTTTGTTTTGTTGCAATTCAACATTGCACTTTGGCTCTGGTGAAATTAAAATGAGAATGCTTAATTATTATTTGTAACTTACAGAACTGGAAAGGACCTTGAAACATTGAACATACCTCATTTAACAGTCTAATTTCACCCTATTTCTTACATACGTTTACCAGATTTCCAACTGGCAATAACTGGAATTTATTAGGAAGTTGGCTACGTAAATTTAACAAATCTAATGTCAGTGGCTTATGAACTTAAGGTAGCAGGGACATACGCTTTTATTATATAAGACAATATATGTACAGTGTGTTTCAAAATCTGACACCACATTGATGAATATTTTCACGTAATCCTAGAAATAATCAGACAGTTTGAGGATTCCGAAACATATAAAAATACACATGAACTACTTGAAGACCAAAGAAGACCAAAGTCTTTAGGGGGCTTTTGGGGGCTCTAGGGGGCAGATTAGTCTAGTAGTCTAGGAGTTGGACTCCCAGAGTTGACCTGTGAGACCTGTGAGCATCCTTGAGCAAGTTGCCTAACCCCTAGCAAGTCGCTATGGGTAAAAGCGTCTGCTTTTTGTAAATGAGTCCTGGACTTTCCTTCACATTTATTGGGGGCACTTAGACTAAGACTGAGAAAGCCAAGCATTCTGACATCACAAGAAGCTCTTTGTAACATTGTCAAATCATGCTGGGATAACACAGGTCAACAGGTTTTGCACACAACTTGTGAAGTGCCATGCTCGAGTGCATGCAAAACAGAGACATACCAGACACTAAGATGTTCTGAAATTCAAGTACATTTTTGAAAGATTCCACTTTTCACTCAAATTTAAAGCTGATATTATCATTTGTAATAAAAATAATTTGTATTACAAATGCAACCTAGAAGTATCTTTACTTGTGGTCTCAGAATTTTGGACCCCACTGTACAATATGTATGATTATGAAATAATGCAGATATTAGAGGTCTGGGTGTGAGTGTGTGAGGGCCTGCAAGGAAAATATAAAGCCAGTGTGTGTAAATATCTTTACAACCTGTATCTGGAGTTGGAGCCTACCTTTGAATATGGGACAAATCTTCCAGACCCCTGCAGCCCCCTCTCTGTTGTACTGACCCAGGGCCAGCTCCATGTAGAAGAGAGGCATGCCTGCGATCACCATGAAGAACAGGTAGGGCACCAGAAATGCACCTGCACATGGAGAACATATGATGGTTTCATTTTCCATTTTGGCTTGTGTGGAGGTTGTGGGCGTGGCTTAGCGATGTCTGTGAGCGGGAGCGTGTTGGGGGCGTGGTTCACGGGACTTAGGAGCAGGTGTGGGAGATTACAAATCACCTGTCTCCCTGTACACGCAGGTCGGCAGAGAGAGGGAGAGAGAAAACCGACACGGAAGGCTTCACGTCGGGGCCTTCCGAGATTGCCTGCGCTATATTGATTTATGCCTGTGTCAGTTGTGAATAAACGTGTCAGACGCGCTCTACCTATACCAAACCAAGCTGTGTATGCCTATTCCTTGCTACAGCTTGTTTAACTCATTCGTGGCTCAGTAAATAAATAAATAAATAAATACACAGGCTGGAATATTACAATTGTGCAGAATTTGAGTGTCTTTATTTAACTCTATGGATTCTAGACAACAAGAAAACACAGCAAAGTTAAAGACAACAAATTGTTTGCGGCTATTATCACCCTCCCATATATTTTTAGGGGATATTTATTAATTGGCCTTTATAATCATAAATCCCATACTGTATAACCAACAAGCAGGGTCAAAGGACATAATGTACCGACAATGGACACATAATGTAGTGCGTGAGACCAAGGCAGCATCAGAGCACAGTGTCAAGCCTGGATATAGCTATCATTATCACTCTTAAACATAATGAGAGCTCCATGTTAAACAGCCGTAATTAGCCCCACTGATTGTTACAGCTAATCTATGCTGCAGCAGCTGTGGTGGTTTCCCCCTAGTTTGATCTCTATAGAGATCTGAACCTCAAACACCAAACACACACACACACACACACACACACACACACACACACGCACATGCCTTCCCTCCCTTATAGGGGTTAATAGACCTCCCTCCCCCGTCTCTCACCTCCTCCATTCTTGTAGCAGAGGTAGGGGAACCTCCAGACGTTGGCCAGGTCCACGGCGAAGCCGATCACAGAGAGCAGGAAGTCGATTTTCTTGCCCCAGGTCTCCCTCTCCGCTCCCCCGCTGGGGTCGGTCTGGGTGGGCGGGGGGGCCACTAGGCTGGTGGAGGTGAACTGAACCCCATTCTGCTCCTTCACCAGAATGAGCTCCACCTGGGAAGACAAGAGAGACGTGTACGGGCATACCTGCATGTTGTGTTTGCTTGGGTTTTTAAGGCTTTTGACTAAATAGAATAATTTCACGACCACACCCCTGAAGCATCTTGCTTCCCCCTGCTGGGGGTCCTGACCTACAGTTTGAGAACCACAGATTTGGAGAGGCACCGAGAGCACTAGAAATAGAGAAATATAGAACCACAACTCCCTGGTTTCTGTAGTGAGTGTCAGACCGACCTCTTTGGGGCTCATGGTGTTGGCAGCGGGTATCTCCGGGGCTACCACTGAAGACATCAGGACGACAGGAGCTCTCCCTCTCAGCATGAAGTGGGGGTGGGGGTGGAGGCACAGCCGCAAGGAGAGATTGCTCGGGGAGGGCGGCTGGGGAAGGAACACTACGCAGATGTTAAATGGGGTAGAACAGGTGGAGAGGACAGAGAGCAAAACACTGGTGAAGTCAAGGTGAAACAGAGACAGTTGGGTGGGGTGTGTGGTGGCGGTGGTTGGGAGTGTGTGTGTGTGTGTGTATGTGTGTGTGTGTGTGTGTGTGTGAGAGGGGGGGTGCTAAATGCAATGCTATCACGCTTTGCCTCGGTACGCATTTTATGGGCGCCATTTTGACAGTCGATTTGACTAGCCTCAACCTGTTGCTCATTAAATGTGTTTCAGTGTTACTTCAAAAGATACATTAAATCACCTGTTCAAATCTGATGTCAAAATAACAAGAATTGTATTCTTGGTATTATTTTAAGATTGTTATTTTTTTAATTTATTATTTAGATTTTATGATATATGTGCTATATACTGTATATTATGCATTCATTTAATCATTATTAGACATACATTCAGAATTGAGTTGTTTTGAGATCATAGACATTTACAGCAACACAAATAACACCAATCTCCAACAAAATATAATGGTTAAGTTTGAAATAGTATTTAGTTATTAAATACAATAGTAAATGAAAGCTAAAAAAAAATGAATTTTTCTCATTTAAATTTATTTAAATTCAGTTTTCTAGGCTATAAAAGCAAAAAACAACAGATGCCTTTGCTAATGCTAAAAGTACAAATAAAAAAATAAAAAATTGTCATATATAGAGGCCTAAAACACAGCAAGAAATTATTACCTTACCTTTTTTAAATGGCAGGTGAAAGCTTTTCCAGTGATGAACAGAGACACTTTAATTCCCGTCCTGACGCTCTTCCAAGCAATGTGAACTGAGGCTGACCATATCAGGAGACCCCACCCTGGGCTGGACTCAGACCCACGTTGGAGGAGAGAGAGAAAGGAGGGATTTTGCGCAGACACACCAAAAAACAAAACTACAGAAAGACAGTAAAGATGAGAATCATAGGTAGGGAGAGAGGGAGAGAGAGAGAGAGAGAGAGAGAGAGAGAGAGAGAGATAATCTGTGATGAGATGTAGAGAAGGTTCACAGATGCACACAGAGACTACAATACCCTGTGCTATGGACTCTGTAAGACCACTTTTGAAATATGAGACAGTCACACATCTAATCCCCCCCCCCACACACACACACACAAACCCCAACCCAGCCCACTGACGCTTGTGACTGT
>JAODLI010073212.1:0-13986 GCA_027575585.1 Percopsis omiscomaycus
GCTCTTTTCGCCTCTACAACCTGGTCTCCGTGTCTCTCTGCGCTTGCACTCCGACCCGCTCCTACCAACCATTACAGCGTGTTAAAAGTAATAACTAAAATTTAGAACTGTTGAACTGATTTCTAATAAAACGGCAAGACGCGACAAGGCCGCGGGCACCTCTAAAGGTTGCATAACGCAGAAAATCTGGGAAGGATGCCAAAATGAAAGAGACTGAGATTATGGAAGGGCACGTTTTTTTTTTAAATTCTTAGAACAAGGCATAACCTTATGTAAATTTGGGGGTTGGGTCTAATCAGATAGAGAGGGAGGGAAAAGGCAAGCCTTTTTGTTTAAGAGAAAAATACTATCTTATCTACTAATGTATTTTAATCTAGCTGGCTTTGCACATATCAAAACCTATTACCCACAAGCATAGATTGTGCATATAGGACAATACCACACAATTGTATATCTATGCAAAACATAATATTTAACGCATGTGGAAACACCTGAAGAAAGATAATATGATGATATTATTTATTTGTCTGCGTGTGTCATTATGTGTGGTACAGTATGTGGAATTTACGACATAAAAACTGGTATCCTTTTGTGAGATAGGTCTATAGGTCTAATATAAAACATTCAATAACTTGTTTTCTCAATTTCATAACCTTATCAGATACATATTCAAAACCATTACACAATTATATATCTGTAGAGACTATACATAACATGTTTAAATTGTTAATTTTAGTTCATACATTATAATGTCTTATATTTAGTATAATGTCCCTTGAGAAGAAGTTGTGTATTTTACCAGATTTTATCCACTCTGTGGTCCTGAGGACAAAAATCACAGCATTTCTTGCCTTCAATAATATATACTACAGGGCTGTTTTTCTGGAATGCAGTTTGTTGCACTCCAAAGTTGTCCATAGGCACAGCGGGGGTTGTGACCAGGAGTGCTAGGATGTCTTCTCTATGTCCGCAGGGCCCGAATGTCACTCCATTTCTGACAATATTGTCACAATATTGTCACAATTCTACTGTAGCGGTCACGAAAGACTGCGGGATAGTCTAGTAGTCCAGGTGTTGGACTTCCAGCCGGAAGGTTGTGGGTTTGAGCTACTTACAGGCCTGTAAGCATCCTTGAGCAAGCTGCCTAACCCCTATTTGCTCCATGTAATAGTACCATGTAATTGTAAGTCGCTTTGGATAAAAGCGTCTTCTAAATGACGTAATTGTAATTGTAAAGACATATCTTCTATAGTATAACCTTTATTCATGAAATAATATCGTGCTTGTGGATACATGACTACATCAAAGATTCATCAAAGCGTCACACAGACATCGCTCTTTGACTACCTCTGCTGCCGGCTCAGAGGTGGAACAACAATGGAACAACAACGACCATCCATTCCGCCTCCGTACCTTCTACACAGAATGGCGATGCAGAATGAAGGCGCAATATTCTCGCCTTGAGAACACTGTGAAAAGGGCTGGTTCAAACCGATATGGTTGCACTGCTGTGTCAGAGGCTGGGTTCTCTCCGGCAGCAATTTTTCTCCCAGGGTTCACACACAACAGTCAGAGGGAGGTGGGGTGAGCAGTGGCTCATTAGCATTTAAAGGAACAGGCACTCAAACCAGCCTCTCTGAACACGGCTGTTTAGACAGGGTTGAGAACGGTGCTGTGGTACTTGTGCTATTTTGAAAGCATGTCACAGACATTTCATTAAGACCTCAGGGAACTGTGTCAACATGTGAAATATATGCAACCCCTCATCACCCATTCTCCAGCTTAAATAGGCTTGGAGTGTGCGGTGATGAGGGGATGCGGGACAGGTGCGTCTAATTTAGATGTGCTGGATAGTAGAACGAAGGGGCTCCCATTGTTACAGTACCCCCCCCCCCCCGCCCCGCCCCACTTCCATTGGCACCAATGGAAGTCCCGATATGAGTTCCTTGGCTAGGATGTCCTCGCCATGGACCCAACTGCGTTCCGCGGGGCTGTACCCCTCCCCTGCAGAGGGACCAGGCTGCGCCAGGGGACCGGGGACCACCGACCTGAGGAGGGAGACATGGAACGTAGGTGAGATCCGGCTGTATTCTACGGGCAAGGCTAATGTGTACGATACATCATTTACCCTCCGGAGGACCTTGAACGGCCTCACATATCGGGGGGGTCAACTTACGGCAGGGCGGGCGAAGAGGGAGGTCCCGAGCAGCCAGCCAAACCTCACCCCCCGGGCGGAAACTGGGGGCCTCCACCACCAGGACTGTCATACTCCCCTCAGACGGTGGTAGGTGCATTGCAAAGTCCACCGCAAGTGTGACCAGGGTCGCTGAGGCACCGGGAGCCGCGCACGGGGTCTTGGCCTGAGCACAAACCGAGCAGCTGTCCACGTACCTCCTGGTCAATGCGTGGCCACCAGTACTTCTCGGCAAGGAAGGCCCTGGTTCTGCTTCTGCCGGGGTGTCCCGACGCGGGGGACGTATGCGCCCAGGCGATGAGCCGGCCTCTCACCGGCGTGGGGACGAAGGTCCTTCCTGGCGGGCACCCTCAAGGAGGCAGCTCCCACCGCGACGCCAGGCGGATCTCCCGGTCAATGTCCCAAGTGACCGGGCCGATGACACATTCCGGGGGCAGGATGGTGGCAGGTGCGACCAGTGACCGGCGCCGGGGGTTGAGGCGTTTAGCTGCTCGGATGTACTCCAGGTTCCTGTGGTCCGTCAGGACCGTGGACGGTTCCTGAGCTCCCCTCCAGCCAGTGCCTCCACTCCTCTAATGCCAACTTTGCCGCCAGCAGCTCTCGGTCTCCCACGTCGTAACTCCTCTCCGCGGCAGAGAGCTTCTTGGAGAGATAGGTGCATGGGTAGAGCTTAGGCGGCACTCCCTGCCACTGGGACAGGACAGCCCCCACTCCCACCGCCGACGCATCTACCTCGACCACGAACGGCAGGTGTGGATCCGGATGCCGCAGCAGAAGGGGCAGACATGAAGCTTCTCTTCAGGTCTTCCATGACCTCTTCTGCTACGGGGGTCCAACGAAAACGCGTGGGCACCCTTTAACAACGATGTAAGAGGTGCTGTGATGGGCGCTGTAATTCCGAATGAAGCGGCGGTAGAAGTTGGCGGTAGAACCCCAGGAAGCGCTGTAGTTGTTTGATGGTGTTTGGGATGGGCCACGACCTGACTGCCTCCACCTTCTCACTCACCTCCTCCTGTTCCTCATCCCGCCGCTGCCGGCACTGAGCCCGGGTGTGGCCAGGCCGACTGCAGAAGAGGCACAGGCCCAACCGGCTCCGTCGCGCCTTCTCCTCCGCGGGCAGCTTCGAAATCCCCAGCTCCATGGGCTCTGGGGTCGCTCAGCGTGGGTGTTGTGGGCAGACGTCCTTGCAGGACGATCCCGGTCGCGGAAGTGGCTGTCTCTCCCTAGAGCCCGGTCCATCATTGCCTCCAGCGGCAGGACCTCCCGGAGGCAGGTCAGCTCCAGCTGAACTCCCTCGGCCGGAATCATCTGCTAAATGATCTAATTCCAAATAATATCTTAAATTAAACATTACAACAATTATATTTTGTATTACAATGTAATTCAAGAATGCAGCGACTTTGATTAGCTATGTAAACACATTCTGAGAATGAAACAATAGAAGTCAAAAATTTGATTTCCGAGTACAGTATGTGCACTGCAAACATTTTATGACAAAAGTGTGGACTTATAGTTTTGTCAGAAAGACACAGAGATGTGTGTGTAACAAAAGTTCAGTATTTCTTTACATAAAAGGTAAATGGCCTGCTGTATTTCTCCTTTGTGCATGTTGAATTGAAAGTTTATGTTGAATTATACATTTATAATAAACTCCACAACCATATTTCCAGAAATGTTTGAAGCTCTTGTGCAGAATTGGATGTGTAATGTGTCCCTTAGCTGGTCGGTTCAATTCACAATCAGCAACATGATCAGAACAATCTTTTATTGTGCTGGCATTGAGTTTCTGTAATTAAAATGTTAATTAAAATGTTACCCTTTGAGGCGTTTTTCTCTTCAGTGAATAGCACTTTTCCTCGCACCAACATTTAGAAGAGAAACTTTGAAATAAAAAAAAGGGTTATTCAAGGTTTTTCTCCTCGGTGGCAGGTAGCGTCTGACACTGCGAAAGTAATGACACTGCCATTCACATTTCTCCTCATAAGTGGAAACATCGCCCGATAAATGTTCCAAGGTTAGGGAGCGATGGCATTCATTCTCCCTTTGCTTTTCTCTCCTCTTACACAGACTGGTGCTGTGTATGTCTTGATGATGTTCTATGTAGCTTTTAAATCAGAACTATTCACCAAGTTATTTAGAAAAATGCTCGGTCTCCCTGTCACAAACGGAAATGGAAGAAAAAGTTTATGATATAGAGTTACAAATATGCTTTATCATAGCAATAAATATTATAATGTTCTAGGTATAATGCTCCAGCTATAATATTGTTATAACTTACAATATTATATTTCATAGCTATATATACAGTATATACAACACAGGGTTCAAAAGTCTGAGTCATTCATTTGTTTAATGTGTTCAAAATGATTATTTTCATTATCAATCCGTAGATCATTTCTTCTATAAATGTTATTACTTTAGACTATAAAATGGCAAACTCGGAAGCCATACAGACATTTTGACTTGTGTTGAGACAGATTTTGTGTTAGATTTTGATGAATGATGAAACCAATAGTGCGAAAGATAGAAGGATATTAGCAGACTTGAGCAGAGGAAGAGAATGGCTCCTAAAAGAGAGATATGTAGGGAAAGGTAGAGAAAGAGAAAGGATGAAGGAATGGTAACAGAATGGAAAACAAACAGAAGGGGAGAAATATGTAAAGAGATAGAGGTAGTGGACTCAACTGTATGGGTATTATCACCAGTACTCTCTACTGTTGTCCATTAAATGTGGATTTTGAAGTGTTTGATGAAAAACAAAGAAGTGTTCAGTGGATAGAAAACAACAACAAATTCCTCATAACATGGTGATGCTGGCACCAAAATGTAGTGTGGTGAATTTTCACTTCAGAATTATGCACTAAATGCACAAAATTTCTACTGATGTGGTCTTGCCTTGGATTTAGGAATTGATCGGATACCTGGTGAGCGTTAAGTCAACATTGAAATCATGTTTATCGCTGCACAACATCACAGGTCAATAGAAACTAAGAATAAATATACAAATTTGGGATATCACTTTAAACATGTTTGTACATAGAGGTTCCTAAAGAAAGCTTTTAATTAAACATATCTATCTAAGAATAATTCCTAATCTCATTTTAATCAGATTTGGTCATTTGAGGGTAAAAAGTATTTCAGATAACATGCATGACATTGTTACAATATTTAGTTAGCATCCAAGCGCATGCATGCACGCACACACATAAAAGAACTCATTAAGTCAGACATGGCAAGATGTCGCAATTTTATTATTATTTTTACGTCCAAACACGCACACGCACACACACCAGCCCGTATCCATGAAACGGGGGGTGTAAAAACAAACAGCACCTCCAGGCCTAGTGATGTTCTCATCAAATCATTACTTTTATTAACGGTCAGATGGCTTTTTAATAGAATCACTATATTAGGTCGTTTCTCATTTCCAACGTTCTGTTTCTGCCTTTTAATATTTTCCGCGTGGCTCTGGAGGGCAACACAGGGTATTGGCTTCTGTTTGTTTTTGATCATTTGTTTTTGGCGAAAAAATGTGCAGTCCTCAATCTATCTCTCAACTTTCTGTGTCGCTATTTTCTTTCTTTCTTTCTCTTTCTCTCTCTCTCCCTTTCTCTCTCAGGGGAGAAACCTCTTTATATATATATATATGTATATATATATATATATATATATATATAAAGATAGAGGTAGAGAGAGAGAGAGAGGGAGAGAGAGAAAGATATTGGCGGATGTTTCAGTGTTCAACTTGCTGGCTCAGTGCTGCTAGTGTTGACTGGTTGTGTGTGTATACCATAAACCACATAGAGTGTGTACCTTACCGTATGGTGTGTGTTGTGTCAAGTGTGTGTAAACAGTCTGTGTGCCGTAAATGACAGTGTGTACTGTACGCTGCAGTGTGTGTACACAAGTGCACTGTACACTGCAGTGTGCACGGCGTGTAAGGTCTGTTGTTGCTGACAGCCTCAGGCGTGTGTTTGCGATAGCCTTTTGCTTGTCACCTTATCTTCCTCCATAGTGACAGACGGGAGTGGAAAGGATTGTTGTTCTGGTGTCGTCTAGTGATGTCTGATGTCATCTAGTAGCTTATTTTAATGTCAGGTGTCATCTAGTGATGTCTAGTATCATAAAGACTAAATCCCAGTCAAATCAGAAATACCGTCCTCACTCCCAGGCCAGCATGTTTTTCTATGCAGAACGATCTTTGAAAGAAACTGAGACTGAGATCATATAAGCCTATTACATTCTAGGCTATATGGGTATCATCTACTGTATTGGTCAATCACATTTAAACACCTAGTTATTTTTAACAAAGGTGCAACTGCGTCTTTGTTACAGCATTACTCTACTACACTTCCCATGAGTCTTTGACAGCGCGCACACACCAGCATCATGGTGTCATTCATTGCTCCAAACTGCACTCTGCTCAGATAGTGCTTTGTTACACTTCGTTGCACTTTTTTTGGATTCTCATGACATCCAAAGGAGTTGGAATGATGGGTTAGGTTTATACGGTATGAACGAATTGCTTTATGAATGGCTACTGTTGCAGTGACTGTGGACTCATGAGAAATGGTTCATTAAAGCCCACTAACAATGATATAAGTGAATAAACAATATCTCTTCGAGTTCTATTAAACTGGCCAACGCTGTTCAGACAAAAGGAATGAACTCCTTGACATGCTGTTGAGCACAGCTATGTTCCTATGCTCTGTTTTGTTGGATTTTGTGTTATTAGAAATCACGGTGAGACTTTAAACGCAGTTGTTTTCTTACTTCTGAAAGCGCAATTTACTCAAAAAAGGATCTGTTGAATACCCTGTACATTAATCGGTGTAGGCAAGCATGTCAGGATATGTACACTGGAGAAAAATATACAGTATCTATCTGCTGCCGATGCTAACTGCAACAGAGTTATTCCCATGCATACCATAAATACAGCCCAGAAAAACACATGAATGCACAAATTGAGGGCTTAGGGTAGGGACAAGGGACCAGTTGGGGATATTGTCTGGTATTGTCTGGTGCTGCCTTGTGATGTCTGGTATTGTCTGGTGATGCCTGGCATTGTCTGGTATTGTCTGGTGCTGCCTTGTGATGTCTGGTATTGTCTGGTGATGCCTGGCATTGTCTGGTAGTGTCTGGTGCTGCCTTGTGATGTCTGGTATTGTCTGGTGCTGCCTTGTGATGTCTGGTATTGTCTGGTGCTGCCTTGTGATTCCTGGCATTGTCTGGTGATGCCTTGTGATGTCTGGTATTGTCTGGTATTGTCTGGTATTGTCTGGTGATGCCTTGTGATGTCTGGTATTGTCTGGTATTGTCTGGTGATGTCTGGTGATGCCTTGTGATGTCTGGTATTGTCTGGTGATGTCTGTTATTGTCTTGTGAAGCCTTGTGATGTCTGGTATTGTCTGGTGATGCCTTGTGATGTCTGGTATTGTCTGGTGATGCCTTGTGATGCCTTGTGATGTCTGGTATTGTCTGGTATTGTCTGGTGATGCCTTGTGATGCCTGGTATTGTCTGGTATTGTCTGGTGATGCCTTGTGATGTCTGGTATTGTCTGGTATTGTCTGGTGATGCCTTGTGATGTCTGGTATTGTCTTGTGATGTCTGGTGATGCCTGGTATTGTCTGGTGATGCCTGGTATTGTCTTGTGATGTCTGGTGATGCCTGGTATTGTCTGGTGATGCCTTGCGATGCCTGGTATTGTCTTGTGATGCCTTGTGATGCCTGGTATTTTCTTGTGATGTCTGGTGATGCCTTGTGATGCCTGGTATTGTCTGGTATTGTCTGGTGATGTTGGGTGTCATGATACCTGGTATTGTCTGGTGATGATGGGTGTCATGATGTCTGGTATTGTCTGGTGATTTCTTGTGATGCCTTGTGATGCCTGGTATGGCCTGGTATGGCCTGGTATTGCCGGGTATTGTTCGGCGATGTCAGGTATAATTTGATGTTGTCGGGTCGTCTAGTGATGTCCAGTTGTCTCAACGCTAGGTGTCTCGATGCCATATTAATGCTAGTTTTTATTATTATAC
Source organism: Percopsis omiscomaycus (assembly GCA_027575585.1). NCBI lineage: Eukaryota > Metazoa > Chordata > Actinopteri > Percopsiformes > Percopsidae > Percopsis > Percopsis omiscomaycus. The sequence continues at coordinate 8,231 of JAODLI010073212.1, forward strand.
CATAAAATGATTGCTGCATGCTTCTCAAGTTAGGGTAGTTAAAGAAATATAGTGTAATAGATATGATTGTTTTAGTATTTTAAAACCTCCTTATGTAGTGTAAATACACACAATACTGTATACAATACTTACTTTTTGTACAGCATTGTACAGCACATATTTCAGTGCGGTGCGAGGACGCATCTTTGACTACACCTGTAATATGTCACATGATGGTTATTTCACTTTTTCAGGCGCAGCGCAGACGGGCTGTGTCTCCCAGTCCCAGCATGCTTTGAGAAACCCAGGGATGGGCGGGGCCTGTCAGAGCAGGCACCTTGTCATCAGACATCCTTGGGGAAGCCAACGTAGCCACCGTGACTGACAGAGAACACCTCTGTGTGGTCTAGTCTTTCGAGGAGATGTGTGCGACTTTGGCTTCAAATAGAAGCTAAAGATATGGAATATTAGTTTCACTGCCGTTCCCTCTGTCATTATTAACGTGGCATCAGCCTGTGTTGTCATCACACAGTCTAATTGGGTTTGGGGCTGATTATCTGGGGTTGGAGAGCCAGGGATACAGGGACAGAGACAGAGTGACTGTGAGCTTCACTGGCAGGTGGTAAAACAGCAATTATAAAACTAAACTGTGTTGCCTCTCAGAAGCGTGTCTTATTTGTATCAAGTCAAGTGATAAAGAAGCAAAATAATTGGATTTTTTTTCTCCTCCTTTTCTCTCTCTCTCTCTCTCTCTCTCTCTCTCTCTCTCGGTCTCACTCGCGCTCACTCGCGCTCTCTCTCCCTCGCTCTTTGGGAAAGGATCTTTGAACAAAGTTTATTTCATTCCAACCTTTGATTAACGGTTCCCCACTTGAGGCCGTGGAGCCAAAGAACCAAATTATTCTCAAGATCAAGCTTTTAGCCATCTCATTATCTCATTGCAATCTTTTCCTCTCTTCGTCCCTAAACGCCGTCTGAACGGAGCCTGTTTCTTAAACGTTGATATTCTGTCGCTTCTCATTTACTGTTGACCACAGCTCGTCTGCCGAAACGAGGCAGCGCCTTTACACACAGCCAATTAGGGCTATAGCGACATGGCAGGCACAGCAAATAACCTCTGTCTGTGTGTGTGTGTGTGTGTGTGTGTGTGAACACATTTCGAGGAATGTCACAAACTGGAGGGCGGAACTTAGGGCTAGAGGAGATAAAAGTCAGAGCAGATCAAAGTTCACGCTTGGCTCCTCAATACCAGGCGGTCAGGCAGTAATGACCATCTGTCTGACTGACAGACGGACGGACAGGCAGACTGGGTAGGGCTGTCAGACAGACAAAGCCAGGACACAGAGACCCAGAAGTCCACTGGAAGTTGGTGGAAGCTTTGCTCCTAGTTTCCAGCAGTAAGTTAAAGGTTGTTTGTTGTGTCCGGCAGGGATGCTGAGATAAACTAATATCCAACTTAGGAAACTGGTTAATCTCTCCACATATAACAGCTGCTATCGATGAGGCTTTTATTATGAAATCCTCCAGAGGATTCGGTTCAGTGACTTCTTGTTGACAGGCCGGTGGCGGTGTGTACTTGGGCGGACAGTGTTGCGCCGTTGGACTGTGTCGTTGTGAGTCACGGCCGGCTGCTTCGCTGATCCTCCACAAACACGAGCAAGCAGGACACTCTACGCTCGCTGAGAGACTCCCCCGTTCACCGGCGAGGTCTTATCCATGCCGAGATTAAACTGATCAGGCCTAGTTATTGATAAGAGCATTAAAACATCGATTTTTGGCTGCGGATTGGAGTTTCAGTTGACAGAGGAAAATAACTGTAAAAAAAAAAAAAAACGCTACCTCAACACTGGAAAACATCAAGTCACTTTAAACATGGAGGGATACACAAGACCACATTCACTCGGGTAGAAGAAATGACCTTCATCTTCCAATATAATCCCTACTCTTTTACTTTTCCTTTAAACTCACATCTCTCTCTCTCTCTCTCTCTCTCTCTCTCTCTCTCTCTCTCTCTCTCTCTCTCCAGAGAACACACTGCCAGAACAAACCAATGTATTTGTCTTAGAGCCAAAAGAAGTGTTCTTTAATATTTTACATATATCTGTATGCTGCAGTCCAACCTGTGGCCTGGAGAGCTAAAGATGAAGTCAACTTTCATATAAAGAACCAGGTAATGATTTTTATTGTTTTATGAATGATTTATACCCATCACTGTTACCTCCAGCTACTGTCAACGAGACTAATATTAATGCTTGGTTCATCAATCATTTATGATGTACACAAACACATTTTACACACCAGAAAAAAATAAGTGTGCTTGATTTTTATTTGTATTCATTATCAGGCTGCCATCGATTTAACCAAATACAGGCTTCTGAACTATTGGTATTCTGCTTCTACGAAGTATACTGTATATTTATACTATAATACCTAACTGACCTGAAACAAATCACAGTTACTCTATATATCCTGTAATAAAACAACACAGTTCACACATGGAGGGTCATTTACGGTGGCATGCAGTACCTATTAGGCATATCTATTTTTTATTTGTATTTTTTTAATGATTTGGTCTGTATTACTTACTTGTAGTTACTGTATTACTAAAATTATTTAGGAGAATCTGGGATATCTGAATATTGTTAAATACAGTACATATGGGCTAAACTACAAAACAGGTAAACTAATTGTTTGTTTAACTCATTGACACACACCCATTCCTCTATGCAAAGTCAATGAGCAAATCACAACTGATTTCAATTTCAATTCAATGGAGGTTAATGGAGCTAACAAAACAAAAAGTTAGTCGTGTGGACGCAATTTCCAACCTTTTTGGACAAGTAATTATGGAACAAAATTCATTGTCAGCAGCAATGTTACAATCATATATTTTTTAATGAATCCTGAAAACACTGAGACTCTGAATCTGTTGGATGGGAGTGGATTGGAGAGTGTGAAAAGCAGCATACTGACTTCAAGGCACCTTCACTGTGGGGATCTAAATTCACAAAAGTTGTGCCACCCACTGGGAAACACAGACTCTGACCACCATGGCCTGTTGGCTGAGTCTGCCGGAGAAGTTCACTTGTTAAAATAGGTGGCCTTTGCATTACAGTTTTTAAAAAATAATTCAATACGTTCACTTTTTCAAAACTCTTTCACACTGTTAGTAGAACAGGCTATGTGGGCTAAACTGTGGCATATTTTTCATTGCTTTGACCCAAACAGCAAGACTACAGCTTTCAAAATTCATGAATTATTTTCTTAGTACAACTCAACCAGGAACTGTATGTGTACACAGCACATTTTGCAAATGTTTACTGTACATACTGTTTTCAAAAAGTATTTTCAAAACCTCACAGTACAAATGGACCGCAATTTGGTACATCAATACCATATTGACATCTATACAAAAGCTTACAGTAAAAGAGTATACACATATAATGAAAAAGAAAGAAAAGCACACATTATTTTCTACTTTAATCATTTCATCAACAAATCCTTGTGTTATGACTGTGTTCTTGGAGAAAACTAATGCTAGTGTTTTGGCAGAATGTTGGGCTTCTGGGACATGTGTGAAGTGTTTTGGTAGATTTAGTGCATTTTGGGCATGAAATGACCTGCCAAACTGCATAAAAGAAAAGAGATGTGTGAAGAGTTTTGAAAATGTGAGAAATGTGTATAACCAATAGCAAACAATGGTAATGTCAACATTTTAGATATGTGTATGCAGGATGTGCGAAAAAGTCATTTCACACATGACAACAGTCCATACCGGCTGACAACTGACCATTCGGAGGCATGTGTCCAAAGGTTTCTACTTACGAGCCAGAGATTGGGAAGTAGATATGGGGACCACACTACATAGCCTAAGTAAGTCCAATTGTCTTGCATGTGTATGTGTGTGCCTTCGACCGGGAGCAAGACACGAGTGGGCCTACAGAAAGAAAGAAAAAACGTTACAGTAAATAGTTGACTGTTTATACAACACAACATAGTCTACATCTATATACTGCTATATCACACCACAGTACTGTGTCTATACTGTATACTGTATACTGTATACGTACCAGGATGTACAGACGACAGTACATTATTTCGCTGTCATAGCTCCTGACTCAATTTCTTCTTTGTTCATGACAGTGTATTAGAGGTTAGAAGTCATTCTTGTTGAGAGAACAGTAGTGATAATCCTAATTGTATATTTATGTCCCTTTAAATGAGTCATTATTTATGTCCGTTAATTATTGCTAACGGAACCAGCTCCATTAGCTTTTGGCTAATTACTGATTTGCTCGCAGGACTAATTACAAAGGCTGCAGAGAAACCTCTGCCTTGGCAAATATTATTTTTAAATATTTGACGACACTGCAGGGTGCCCCCTCATACCCTGCAGGACCATTGTCATTATAGACAGAGAAGAGAGAGTAGATGTCTTTAAAAAAAAATCAATTTCTCCAGACGTGGATATAAATACAAAGAGGCCATTTATAGGTAAGTTCAGGTGTTTCCGTGGCAACGCATTTGACGCCGGCGGAGCATCGCAGTCTGTCCTGGTGATCTGGGTCGGCCTGGGTCGCTGCTGGGACTGGTGTGAGTTTGCAGCAAAATCCGAGTTTCTCTCTTATTGATTTGGAGACAATTAGAATTCATAGCATTTCTCTGCCGAATGAAAATTCAGCAGCTCTGTCGTATCGCAGCAGAATAATAAGCCAGCAGCATGTCGCAGTATTCCCTGTGGTTCTTGGGCCGTTCTTTCTGTTTTTGCTTTAAAGTTTCTTCAGGTTGGACAGCCGCGCGTCTCGTTTCCGGTGCATTCAGCCCGCCATAATTGCTCCTGCCGAATTCCTGGACAATAGGGCGGTGGAAGGCCACTTTCCAGGAAGGCCCACCCTGCTCCGAGACCCACAGGAGAGCTTGTCTTGGGATGGGTCACGGTCGTGACCCAAGTCTGAACCCAGGACGAGAGCTTCCCTCCGGCTCTCTAATGAGAAGCCTCATTATGGTGACATTATGCTCCCGTTTAGTCAACCGCACCTTTGAAGGCAAACCACAGCCGCTCCCGCTCCCAGCCCGACGCTCCGCGGAATACCACTTCAGACGCCCGGCCACGATAAAAACACCTTGAGGAGCGTCACCTCCTCGCCTGTCTGCTGCGGGATTAAAGGCTGTGTTGCCCGGCTGCCACCTGCCATCTGGTTTAAGGTGTTTTTAAGGTTTTACGGCGTGTGTTTGTGTGTGTTTGCGCCGCTGAAGGCCGACAGCTCAGCGAAGCGTCAGGCGACAGCGGGACAGCTTCCTGCCACTGGATTAGCATTAAAGTGGAGGTTTCTTTCCCATTAGCCTCTCAGGCAGCACCTGACAGCAAGACTTCATAAAACCTGTCTTGTTGTGCTTCACCTTGACAACACAGGCTGAATACCTTTACACACACACACACACACTGTGTATTATGGGATACATGAAGACTTATTCCTCTGCAAACTGCAGCGCAACCCTGTCTGCTCGCTGGACAAAAGTGTCAAATAATTTACATCCAGCGTTATTTTTTTGTCGGAGCTTTAAGTGATTTCACTGGATGTGTTTGAGGAGTAGTGTGAATTATATTGTTTGTGTGCTACCTCTTCTAATCAAGTTCTTTTTATTCTTATCCAAATAGCGGTACTGTACTTCAGCTCAAAGTAGTTTCTTTTAACCGAAGAATTTCATGGCGATTGGAGAAAGCGCTAATTCCACTCAGGTATATTATTTATGTATGTTTATATATATATATAATA
>JAODLI010073223.1:1487-13986 GCA_027575585.1 Percopsis omiscomaycus
TCCATGTCTACCAACGACAGGTCTGAGTCCATGTCTACCAACGACAGGTCTGAGTCCATGTCTACCAACGACAGGTCTGAGTCCATGTCTACCAACGACAGGTCCGTGTCCGCGTCAACCGACGGCCTTCCGGCGCCAAGCTCTGCAGACGCCGCGTCTGCCGTTCCGCCTGCCGCTGCCGCGGAGGAGTGGGACACGGACAGCTCTGTCACTGCTGAGGGGAAACCGCCGGTGGGGAAAGCTGTGCCGGCGGGCGCTCCAAGGCCGGCGACCAGCAAGGGCAAGGCCAAGCCGCCCGGGGGCAGCGGGGTGCGGGCCGTGCGAACGCTGACGGCCAGCGAGAACCAGGGCATGCGCAAGGTTGTTCCCATCAACAGGCTCACCAGGAGGACAGGCAGCAACACGAGGGCGGAGAGACCAGACAGCGCTGAGGCGCGGCGGACGCTCCGTGACCAGAGCATCCCGGCCAGAGGCAGGAATGAGAGGATCACCAGGCCCCCGCGACACTCCAGCCTGCCCCCCGAAGAGTCCAAAACCCAGAGTGGGAGTAGTCTAACAAGCGTTTCCAGGTGGGCACGTGATCCCACCCCGAAAAAGGCCTCCCTGCGCAAGCCCAGCGCCAAGCCTCTGAGAAACATCCCTAAGCCTGCGCCGGAGGAGAAAATGTGCCGCTCCACCATGAGAGCCCTGGCCCAGGCCCAGGCTCAGGCCCAAGCCCAGACCGCGGCCTCCTCAGAAACCAGTAGTTCTCAGACTGTCAAGAGTGGCTCAGATGTTCCCAGCTTTGCCCGTATCACTGTAGCTTTCTCCTCCAGGGCGAAGAAGGAGCTTGTGCCTGTGTCGATCACCTCGTCACGAAGCCCCTCCCTAATGGCTCGCACAGCCTCTTTAAAATCAAGCAAAATATCACCTACTGTTGTTCACATTCCGGCCACCAGTGGGCAGCACGTTCCCCGTGGCGAGGAGCGGATCCAAGGTTCGAGCCTGCGTAGGGTGCAAAGTGTAAAGGCCACTAATCGAAGCACCTATCGCAGTGACACCCCCCCACCACTTACCGCGCGTGAACATATTCGTAAGAACAGTAGCTTTTCTGAGAAGTCTGTCCAATCCAGAGACTCGCTAACATCTAGCAAAACTCCCAAACCAGGTTGGAAGTAAAACTAGACATGCCGAAAGGTCACCAGAGAAGACAAAATGGCGACTGTTTCCTGCAAAAGATGTGTACTAGTGAAATTAAGCGTACTTCTTAACCTAATGCAAAAATACAAGAATCTGCTACGAAAAACTAAGCTATCTTCATCCGTATAACATTTCCTACTTGCCTGTTTTCATCATCCTTACACTATTTTTATGAATTACAATGAGAAAGATGCAATGTACTGTTCCTTGTGTGGCAATTTATTCATAGAGAGGATTTATTTTTTCACAATTATTCTAGAGCATAAACTAAACTGACAAATGGCGAAATCTGCATTGTTCACACAAGCCGTTTTGCCTGCTTAGCATATTCGGTACTATTGTTTGTGATAGTTAATGTAACTATAGAAAACTTTATATTACATTATACTGACACTATAATGCTGCTAATGAGCTTTGACAATTTGAGACTGAGCTTCAGTGTCTTTCTTTCAGGCCTTGTTATAACTTTGCTGCTGTTATTGTGTCTTCTGGTTTTGTTGCGCCTTATATAGAGTACTGAGTATTTGGAAACCTGTTTTATACCTCAAAAAGCTGACCGTGGTCTAGCACCAGACAGAAGTGTAATCTATTAAGGTTCCAATGAGGCACGATAAATCTGCACTTGATTGTTAGTAATTTGATTTGTTGCATCTGCAGTATATTTTTCTTTCTTAATGATTTCCTTATACATTACATAGCTATAGCATATAGGGTTACTCAGACAATACCACTATGTACCAACTAAGGTACTTCCAAGTTTTATAACGTATAATGTACATGTATTAATAGTCAAAGTCTGTGAAAGTTTTAGACTCCTCCATATTATCATGGAGTAGAAGTGCACGTGGGAAATGTTTTCTGTTTAGGCTATTCCTAGATCACTAATGCCATGAATGAAAAACATTGACCGTGTTTCCCGTTGTGAACTCAAATAACAACACCCTCAATATATACTGAAAGTGTAATCTTGCTGCATTGCCTGGTACGTGTCTACAGTGAATGTAGAGAGTGCTAATTGTGCGTAGCCCCAATGCCTTTACAATGTTAAAAAGGAATGATGGTCCCAACTGGTCATTTTCAGCCCTATAAACCTTTTTCACACCACTTGCCTTTCCAATATCATAGTGCCATTGCCTCAAAGACACTAACACACAACAGTGCATTGCCTTAAGATTAATGTAGCCGGCCCCAGTAGAGACAAGACACTTCCCTACTTTCCATCATGCCCAATGATCAACATCTCTGACATAGTTATTCATTTTGTAAATAGTGTAAATATATAGTATTTTTCTGATTACTGTTAAAAAAATGCATAACAGTGAAGACTGGAAAAATGAACGAGAATATTATTGAAAATATTTTATTGAACATTTACTGTATGACAGTTCCCTTTTCTGAGCTTTTATTTTGAAATGCAATGACACGCACAGAGTGTATGCCCAAAACCTTATTTGCGTTAGGCAGTCAGAAGAATGTGACAGTGACTTAGACAAGCTTGCATGTCTAACAAGTCATCTGTTACAAAATATAACACTGAGAGCAGACCGACTCAGACATTTAATTTTATTTTCATTCATTTGAGATAAGTGTAGTTAACCCAGAAAGTGTCGGAACCAGCTTTAAAATACATCAACCCGGTGTGTTTAGGCATAGATTGTATACATTCATTAAATGTAGCACTCAGTCCTGTGTTGGATTTCGGGGGGGGGGGAAACTTTGCATATGGTGTATGGGATGGATTTAATGATAGAACTCAATATTGATATTCATTTATAGTCACTCAAGGAGCTAACCCTGCAGCGCCTATTTACTATGCCCTGGTTCAAACCCACTTTAGAAGGGCCAATGTGCATCTGTTCATGGTTACTCTAGCGAGACCTCCCATCTATCTCTATGACTCCTGCTGTTTGCTTTTTTAAGAGCCTGGGGCACTACAATGGGTGGCCTTTACATTACGTCTGAGTGCCCTACAGCAGCAGGGCCAATGGCGAATTTGAATACCTACTCACCCTTCTACCACTTCCTTGTTATGAGATGGTTACCATAGTAACCTCGACCGAGACAGGGAAACTGCACACAGTCCAGAGAGGCTGCGAGAGCACAGACCCACCATCAGTAAAGTCTGACAAATGGTCCTCTAAACCTAGACGGTCAATACAGTCCTCCTCCAAATCATGTCACAGCCTAACTTACAACCCCTGGCAAAGTCTAAATGGAGTAACGGCATTTGTTTAATGTTGCCTCCTCCAAACCTGCCCTCCACTATAGACTTTATACTTTTTAGACTGAGCATTGTAAACTGTTCCTGGCCCAATCCAGTAGATGCCTGCATTGTTACCGTGACAACATATTTATTAGCCCCGAAAAAGATTTATTCAGGACGTATTTTTGCAGCGTAAAGGTGAGACATTTTAGGGTGTTTTCTACTGTTTTACTGTGAGTCCCTTGATGAGAGTTTTAGCATGTCCCTGAGTCAAACAGGGGCTCTGTTGATGTCAATGGTTCTGCTTAGTCTCTTAATGAAACAGTCCTGCTATGTGAAATAAATTATAATGTACGATCACTAGAACACAGGGCTGCATATTGCAATGTTGCTGTCTTGCAGTTCATGTTTCTGATGATATCAAAACAAATCAATAAAATCAAATATGCTGTGTCACCTAAAGATGTGTTGAGCATTCTGTAATACTATCTGTAAATACTGCAGATCTTAGTAAGATTACAATTATACAGATAATTCAGTACTGTAGGCCTATGTCTTGACAACCATTGCATCGTCATATATAGCATGCATAACATCAAATAGTAGCAAACAACTTGAAATATAATGGTAACGCTGTAAAGTTTTCATTTAACTATTGTTATATGTCTAACAAGAATACACAGCAATAGAATATACATTTGATTGATAGGCTACACAAGATTTCACGAGAAAACGTAAATGAATGGTAAGAATATGATAATGGTGAGCATGGCTGGTTTAGCTTAGTCGTGCGTATCTCGTTATGGTACTATAATAGAGGTTTTTCTTTTCCGATGGCTCCCTCTGCTGGCTGCCACATTCATTTAGCAAACATAATATATGCTAGAAGCTTGAAAACACACGACTTTCCGCGAGGTGATAAATATATGACTTGTGTTGTTTTGTGAATGTTTGTCTGTTGTGAAAGGCTTTTAATTATGTTATGCTATGTTGGTTAGATTATATGTTATGAAATGGTAGGTAGGTAGCCTATAGTATGGGGTATGGGGCAGTACAAAACATCACATTGTAGGCCTACAGTACCGCATTGTGTGTCTATTACCAAGGTTGATTAGTCTCCAGAACCAAACATTAAGACCAGTAGAATCATAGGAAAGCGACATCACCCTGCTCACATTTGAGCCAGTCAGATGCAACAATGGCAATAGTCTGTTTTAACCTGTAGATGGTGCTGTTTCTTTGGTTTCCTTCAGTGTTTGATTCTTGTACAGCCTGGTTACTACGAATGTACAGGCCAAGGGGGGCTAAGGCATTTCATGACTTGGCACGTTTATCTCTACATCAAAGTGACTGTGGCCATATGCTAGGGATTATTCTCCTCTCAATCCTCCTTTATCCGGCTCAACCTTACACCCGAGAAGTAAATCGAATCTTCACTTTCACCGTCTGCACAATGTGACCAGTCGTATATATTTTATAAAAAACATTCTTTCTTCGTGTGTTGGCTGTCATACGTTCTAGTTGGTAAACTGTTGGTGGATTATTGACTGATTTACCTGGCAATGGAAGTTATCTGATAGTAGAAGAGGTTATTAGAAGGACATCTGCCGATAAAAGAAGTGTCATTGACATAGCAGGAACCCTAGAATGGGTAAGTCTGTGTGATATCCATGTCTTTATTTTTTTGATTTATTTACTGATCTGTCTGTTTACAAGTCTAGAGCACACAGTTGTGTTTTTGAATCACAAACTCTGGTTAGATTTTTAGAGTGCATTTAACCAATTCACTGTAGCTCCACACAACAGCATGCTGTGTGCAGCTTCATAATTCAGATTTAAAAAGTTTTTAAGATACATGAACATTTGTAGAGTCAGTATGTCACCCTGGTGATGACCTTAATACGTAATACTTTTTTTTAAAAGACAGCAAAGTCACTGTTCATTTATCGAAGTACTGTAGCTTATTGTAACCTTTAACATTGTGGCCTTAGCAAAAATGTGAAGTCTCATTCTACTGCTTTACCAGGGAGATTAGCGCTATAACTATTGCTCTCTGTAGATTATTCTCTCATACACAAAATATCATTGTAAATTTGAATTAACAAGTGTATACAAATGTAAACAAATGAATGAATAAATAAAATGGGTTCTGAAAGGACTTTATCCATCACTCATGATGTACATGTAGAACACAAACACACAGTGAAATATCTCTTTCGTCTGGTTGGCTAATTGAGCTTGTCCCCGCCCTCCCCCACGGTAGGGCACACGTCACGGCACACACACATTTTAGGTGGGTGAGGAGGCTGGGGTCAGTCGGAGCCAATTAGTTTGCTTGTCTGTGTGTGTGTGTGCGTGCGCGCGTGTGTTTGTGCATCTGCGTTGTTTTGTCAAGGCCTGCATGTGACATGCTAGTGAACTGTTGGCCAATGTCCAATGTAAATATCTTTGCAGTTCAAGCCACAGATTTGTTGAGGACTTTACAAAATGCTGTTAGTTAGAGGTGCACACTCTCTGTGATTGCGTTACAGCACCCACAGAAACACAAATGTCCACACTGTTGATATTTAGAGACGCATATGTGCACATGGCTGTAAGGGGAGGGGTAGAGCTGGGTGTGAGGCTAGAAGAATGTTTTTGTAATGCTGGTGTACACCACAAATCAAGGAGTGCACCTTTACACAATTACTGTAAAAACATGTCCGTTGTAGTGTACTCTAGGTTACTGTGAGAGGGACATACCCAGTGAATTCATCTTTGCTACGTGGGGAATTAATAGCCTCTTGTTGTTTCCAGATCTTCAATCCTATGATATCATGTTGTGACATCAACCCCCTGAATCTGCCTTGAGGAAACAAACAGCACCTGAGACCAGCCAGGAGGAGACATGGGGTGAGCCATGCTCAACAACTGACTTCAAGCCCTACTGAGACTGTAGGGATTCAATTCCATGTTGTTTTCAGATCTTTCTTCAGAGCAACAACCTGGAAAGGGACATAGATAGGCAACTAAGCTTCTGGTTTGTACTCTATGCTGATAATTCTGCGGCTAATGGCCTGATACTCTTGACTACTGTAAGTTGAGTAAATCAGTCTATTTTAGCAGCCGAGCTGCCTGACTGCTTATTGTATCATGGATGAGAAGGCCCATTATGGTTCTATGTCAAACGTCCATTGTAACATTGCTTTGTTGGTTCCTAACCATGGGTTCAACCAAGACCGCATGGATCAGACAATATGACTTCATCAATTATTCAGCTATTCTTGTGGGACCTGACTAATCCTTTCATGCTGCTCTAGTGAACTAAAAGCAGAACCAGGTGCAGGTATTTATCTGATGTTGTCACCATGCATCTGATAAAATCATGGTGATGTACTTTGTTTTTAATGACTATGCTTTCTTGTAAATCACTTAGATTTACTTGTACTCATTGTTCAGGTTTAATTCATTGTTGCAATTAGTCCAAGTGTAATTTGAAAATACTGTCAGTATTCAAGTTCAATACATGAACGTGAAATTCTCAAAATGGAAAAATTCCTTTTTCTGACTAGTATTTTAGAATAGTTAGAATAGCGTTTGTTCTATTGGAAGTGATGCATATGAAATGCTGTGTGCTAAAATGATTTGGTGTTTATTTATACACAGTTACAGGAATGTTTTTGTTCCTCAACTGTGCGCTGCATGCTAAGCAAGCATTCGCTCAAAGTGGCATGGACAATGCTTTACGAGTAGAGCGGTGTAAAAAAAGACCCTCTCTCCCTCCCCATTGATGCGCTGGACAATAAGCCCCGCCCCCTTATTCTATCACCATCACTAATGGAAAAGGAATGCTAATAACTTGCTTCTTTCTTCCTTTCTTTCTTTCTTTATCTTTTCTTTTAACGTGAAAAGGGCCTTTCATGAGCCTGCATAATATAGCGTTGTCATGGCAACAGCCTCCCTGCGATGATGGGAGGGGCTATTAAGAAAGCAGGGTGTCCCTAGATAAAGACTGACTACTGCTGGGATGTCCCGCACAAGGATATTGACAGTGAAAGAGCTGTGGGCTACTGGTACTACTGTGACTGTTCGAAAACAATCGAAAAATATAGTGTAATATACTGTACATCATAGTTCACATTGTCCGTTAGAAATAATGCTAAACGAAATAATACAGTAAATCAAAACAAATACTTAACAGTTAAGAAAATAGCAACTTTGTGTAACAATTCTATAATAAATCCTATTATTATTTATAATAAATAAATAAAAATAAGGTGCTGACTTTTGCAACTATAGGCCTATTCTTATATTCCATAGAGTGAGGAATTGTCTTTTGAATGATGCATGGAATGGGAGGCTATTTTTATACATTAATTAAATATTGATTACGTTTTAAATCGAAATGGATTAATGCAAGTGCGTCCGGCAGGGGTAGCTTTTCCCTAACTTTTCTGGAACACGCAGCTGATACTCGATGTGAAGCAGTTTCAGCAGTGGTTAGATTTTTCATCCGGACAAGGGAACGTGCAACCCGGCTATAGAAAGTGAGTACATGGCGTTAACCTCTATCAACAGGATAGCCTACTCGTTTATTCTCATGCGTCATTGTAGTTTCCGTAAATAACTGTTGTTGAAACAGTGACATACATGACTGACGCATACATTATCGTTAAACATGTTGACAGTATTTGATAGAATGCGGTCAGCAGCGAGAGTCAGTAGCCTATCAACCACTTGCAGTCATAAAATATTACTCCTTCCTGACTATCATCCACTGGAGTGCGTTCCCACAATTATTTAAACATCTGCATTATTTTAGGGCATGGGTTTATCAACTCTATTTATTCTACGCATTTCGCTGACGCCCTTAACAATTGCTTGACGTTGAATAAGCTTAAATCTCCCGCGCTGACAACTTTAAAAAATGCAAACGGATGTAAGCCCTGTAAGATGTAACAAACGTTGATATTAATTCGCATGTATTGTTTTGTAGTATAGACCACGTCTATCCGTTTTACAGTTGGCAGGTTTCTTGCTGACTGACTGTTGCCATAATAGCTACAGGACATCGAAAGCTGAATGAACCTGTTTTCCTGCATGAAGGTTCTGAAAATGTTATGCAACTGTAACGTTTTTCTCGCTGTGTTCTTTGTGAGTAGCCCAGTATACTGTAGGCTACTACAAATAATAAAGGAGTAGAAGTCTACTAAACCACTTGAGCACTCACACGGACTTTTGAAATGATGTAGTAATACCGGTAGTCATTAAATACATAGTAGCATATGGGCTTTGGTGTCTATCTGCCTCAGAGTGTCCTCTCTCCATTGATGCCCAGTGTCTCTGCTGTTTCAGTGGTTGTGGCAGCTTTGCCATGTGTTAATGCAGTAGTGGTTCGGGGGAACAGGGAGGGATGCAGTATAGCCTGTTCAACTCTCCCACCACTGCAGTATTGCGTTAAAGCCATACTGTAGCCTACCTGGCCTGCGTTTTGTTTGTAACTCTGTAATGCAATGCTGTAATTGTATATAAGCAATCAACTCAGAGAATTCCACTGAATACAAATTAGTCCAGTGTTTTTCTACAGTTTAGTTACAGACTACTGCCCTGTTGGCCCCGTTGATAACTGCAGCACAGCATGCTCAGGCTACTTGTTGTATCCTTAGGTAGAGAGGTTAAAGCGTGGACTGTATCTTCATTTGTTTTATTTATTTATTATTATTTATTATTGTTTGTATTTATTTGTCACTATGTCATTATTAAGATATTATATTTAAAATATTGCACCTAAATCATGTATTATATAATGTCACCATCAAACATGGCAGCCCTGCTGATAACCCTGTTTGCTATTCCTGAGCTTTGAGCTTTCAGTTTCTTCCCAGTTATGGCACTATTGATCAGTTCCATGGCATGCACGTAGCTGTTGCGGACTGTATTGATCTTGTACGGTGGCTCTAGGCCTCGGAGGCTTTGGGAACTGCTATTATGACCCCTTGGCATCCGTGGACCTGGTGCTGTGAGCTAAGGCTCACGGGACTAAGGCATAGGGAACACCTGCCATGGTCAGTGGCACTCAGCTTTGCGGTGGCTGTGCACCTGCATGTAATGGATTTGGAGAAGTCACGGTGTCTGCTGTCTGTTATGCTGTTAACTGTAGCCCTTCCGCAGTACCACAGTGTGACACTGGGGAAAGCACTCACTCACCGAGTGCACAAAGCTGTATGCACATAAGCAGCCATTAGCTTGGGTCCTATGCCCCATTTTATTTACATGTTTTCATTTTCGTATCTCTTTCTTTGCTTACAGTTAGTTGATAGATTCTTGTTAATTTGCACCAAGAGTATATTCAAAGCTACCCTGATGAGCGAGTCTGCTTTTTGTTTGTTCTAGTTTTATTACTTAAATTTCTTATTTACTTATATGCTATGCCATGAGATGTGTTTTAACTGTTTTTATATCTAATTACATGGTTATTCTGCACGCAAACTGTTTGCTAAGCAAAGGGATCTTTATACAATGTTCTCAGTAAACTATTTTATTTAAACATTTAATGGAAATAAACTGTTCAGCCTTGCAGATAAATACGTCATGATACATTATTTGATACATTATTTGATACACTTTTTTTTCTTTTGTATTTCAAATATATGTACTGTAATACTCCATGCTTATTTCACATCGTCACATCACAGTATTCCTGCTTCCCTGCAGAGCCCAACCTGAGATGCAGTTGGACTAATGTAGTTAAGTGGGGATGAAAGTGGTCAGTGAGGAAACAAATGCATTTGGCTAATTGCTGCCAACCCTATTTGTGGCCTGCCAATAAGATTAAAGCCAAAGAATAAAGAAATACCCACTGGGCATACACATGTGTGACCAATAGTAGAGGTGTGTGTGTGTGTGTGTGCGCATTTTTATTTTGTGACAGCATGAATGATTCTCTTATTGTATAACAACCAGTCCTAGCAATGTGAAATCAGTGAGGAAGGTCACAGTGAACTTTACAAGTTCTTACAAATACTGTGAAAAAATACTAATAGTTCTTATCATGATCTTTTTTTAACAGACAGCATAGTTATACAGTACATCTTTACTGACCCGTTGGGCTTTTTTCTAACCAATGTAGAATGAGACCAGAGTAGACAAGGATTGTAGTGGGTGTCTCCTTTCCTCCTATGGCTCTAGATCATATTGTTTTGATTATGGCAACTGAATGCTTTCTGTGGCGGGAGGTTTAATGACTGCAAGTTATAGAGCTATTTGAAAAGTCTGTGAAATTATAACGCAGATATAACAGATATATATGTCAGGCACATGGAATCAAGAGCTAGCTTTATTATTTATTTTGATAGCTGTAGTTTGTTTTACAGAGTAATGACAGAGCAACAGTATATTCTAATGTAATTCAGAGATACACGCTGCTACCGCACAGTCCAACTGTCCCTCCTTATCTCCATGGAACTTCTCCATGCACTCCATGCCTGTGGGCCTCTTGCCTTTACTGGGGTCAAAGCACAGCACATGCGTTAGCCCCGCCCCCCAAAACCACACTAAGCTCTGTGATAGGCCAGCGCTTTCCCTGTGACACAGGAGGCACGCCCTCATCGTCTGTGTGCACCAAGTCAGTCTGCCTGGATTACGGTAACAGCTCAGGCCTCTCACACATTCCCTTCTCCCATAAAACTCCCTCACACACCATCCGAGATGAGAATAAGGGAGAGGTGACACACTGGGGTGGTTTTCATTTGGAGGAGACAAGGAAGAGATGAGCAGAGCAGCCATGGAGGTGAAGTAAGTGAAGACTTTAGGTTTTGTTGTGTAGAGACCTGGTTAAGAATATATGGAAGAGGAAGTAGAGATTTGGGAACACAGGTCAAGGTTTATGTCTAAAGGAAGGGAATAACAGTGTTTATATTAGGAGGGGGATTTGTGTTATGCAAAAATCTTGTGTCTTCTACTTTGTGAATTGCTTGTGTGAGAGTAAATCGGTTAAAACAAAAACACATCCAGCTAATACCACAAATCATTAGATACTAGAAATACTGGTTCCCCTTCATGTATGCATATTCGCCACAGGTGTTTACAACTGAAGGGATCTAATAAAGCCACAGTTTTACTTTAAGAGGTGTTATTTCCTGAATGTCTCAGATGTTATGTGAATATCTGCATGGTCTTATTTCCTGTTTGTCATGGAGAGGGTCAATGGTTGTAGCGCATCAGCGTGTTTGTCTAAAAAATGGAGCCGGTGCAGAATATACTATATAGTCTACTATTTTGTGTAAGAAGAACAAGCAACTAAAAAAATTATGTATTTTTATTCAATTTGCTCTTTGATCCTGATAAGAGTTTGGGAGTTATCATTGTAAGAAAGCTGCAGGCTTATAGCCATGCGTCTTAACATGATATCTAATACCACCATTAGACACATTTTCTTCAGAGACCCATTTTATTAAATCGGGTATATACTGTATTTCATATATTTACTATTGCTTATGACTAAATCACTATCTTCTGCACAGAATTTACAGTATAATTTCTCTTCATAACATGTTTATGTGAGAGGCAGACTTGTCTAGACAATACGCAAACATGTCAATTCCAGTTGATTCTGCATGAAAGATTGGCAGCTTTCTAATGACTTTAGCACATCTGTAGTCCTCGATTTGAGGTTACTGGTAGACACACACACACACACACACACACTACATTATGTTATCTTCGGTCCCCAGAATGCATAGCTGACAGATATAATTCCCATCCTTGTCGTGCAGTGTCATTCTAAAGTGAATGCTGTATTATTACAGCATTTGGTTCTAAAACAGGGGATATAGTAAAAATATTAATGTTTAGGACTAGCAAGATGTTCAAATTGTCAATAAATACAGATCTGAGCGCCTGTATTTCACTGCCACTGCAATACATTATTTGTTATTGTTTTCTAATGACAATCGGCAGTCACTTCCCATTCAGAGAGACCGGTGACCGGTTAGAGGAGAGGAGGGGATGGAGGAGGGGATGTGATGTTAAGCGTGATCTGCCACTGTAATCTTTCATCATCCCGTCCCCATTGGAAGCTTTAGATTAATGTGTGTGTGTGTGTGTGTGTGTGTGTGTGTGTGTGTGTGTGTTTATATC
>JAODLI010073254.1:0-13984 GCA_027575585.1 Percopsis omiscomaycus
TATATATATATATATAATGAAAAATATTATGATTTTTCCAAATCTATGTAAATGCAAATCAAATAAAACCATTTTTTTTGGGTGGCTTCACCAACTTCACAAGTCAGAATATAATATTTTCCTCATTCAGTTTAATTTTCACTTATTCAATGGGTTTACCGTGCTGTTGGGGGCTTAAATGATCATTTGATTACACACACTGTAATACCATCTATGATCACTAGGGGCACGCTACTACACACACTGTGTCAAGAAAACTGACCCTATGGGGTCCCTTCAAATTTTTCAAAAAAACTGCACCCAGCCAATCAGATGGCTGTTTTCTATGGCCTGCAATGGTTGTGCCTGTGGGGTCCAACATTTCGGTCCCCACAGAGAAATTGGTCCTCATGCCGTGAGTGTGCAGTCAGGTCGATGTCCCCACCATGATATAAAAACAAGTGCACACACACACACACACACACACACACACACACACACACACACAGGCGATATCTCGCGCCCAAACATTACTATGATGACTATGAAAGACGCCCAGTAGATGGCGTCATTACACTTGTTAACAAGGGCTCATTTCATAACCATCTGTGTGACTATAATAAATCCGTTAATGCGTCATTATAAAGTCCTGATGATTTCCTGGTTCGTTTCAAAATTAATTAAAAAATATATATTTTTGGAAGTCACTAATGCATCTTATCTAACAATTTACGGATGTGCAACCATAAGACAATGTATTGGACCAAGCCTATATTTAAAAATGAAAAATGAAAGCATTCCTTTGAGTTTACTAACAGGCCTGAAGCATTTATGTCAAATTATGACATAGGCCTGCACCCAGCATACTTTAGGATATTTTAGTGAATGACAGCTCCATGTCTGAATTATCTTGGATTTTGTTGATTATTGCTGTCTTCATATATCAATCCCCAAAACTGCTTAAAAAGCTTCAAGGGTGGGGATTGTGTCATTTAACTATTTGTTTCAAGGAAACTCTATGTTAATGAGATTTGTATAGGAGCTAATCATATTGATTGTAGTAATCATTATTAGTTTATCACAATATAGTTTATGTACAAATAGCATAATAATAATTGGGATGTTTGTATCATGAAACTCACTATAATTGATTTGAACTCATTGTTTATAGTAGCTAATAATAATAAAAACATCACATAATTTGACTACCTAATTAGAATATACATAATTACTTAGTGATCATTTTACTGATTGCATTATCATTGGGTCCCCAAAGTGAAATTGTGATTTACATGATTGAGGGACTCCATAAACTCTATTTAGCAACAATGTTTATTTTGCTTATAGATTCTAGCTGTTCTTTAGGTCAAATCCAATTCAGTGACCAATAAACAAATCGGTTATTGCATAACTTACCAAACCTGTTGTTTGTCATTATGTGTTTCACAATTGATAGCTTATACTTATACAGTGAGCATACGTCTGCAGCTTTCTCTGTTGTGTAACACGCACATTTTATTAAGCCCATTAAATCTCACTCAACAAGTTTATTGCAGATGTTCAGAATGTATTGTACAATATTGTATTGCCCTGTGTATATTTCTCCCAGGCATCCAATGTGTGACATTATTTGGATGTTGGGTGCCACTACAGGTCTCCAGATGAATACATTTTATTAGTTCCCTGGATATCGCAATGCCTTCACATCTTCATCTCAACAGTAATATGTGGCACAGCGGTAATCTGTTCTGCAGGCGTGCTGTAACTCATATTTTAACCTTTATGAGCAACAAACCAAATATACTGCATGTGCTGCTTGTGCGTGATCATTTTTGTGGCACTTTCCACTGCTATTTCTCCCGGTAAGCTTAATAGGGATACACACATGTTCACACTGAACTAATGAGGAATTTTTATTAGGAATACGCATCTGCTATGCCCAAACAGATCTGCAGTCGGCTCACTGTCCACATGGAGCAGCAAGTCTGACCAGGCCACCACTCGGCCCAGAGTTTTCTCCTGGCCATCTCATACGGTGTCTGCGGACACCGACTCTTATCCAAGACAAGCTGTCACGCTGGTTTATTCATAGTCAGAATGTGAAGGGAACTGGAGTGGGCCGCGAACACCACTGGCTATCCATCTTTGAGGATGCCTCAATGCTAAGCAGCGCGCTCCATCTTTCTGCATGCTGTTGCACATCAATACATGAGAATCTATTGGGTAATTGCCGAGACTTTGTGGCCTTTCAGCTGCAGACTTAGCGCTATTAGCGCATGCTTAAATACAAGCTTGATCATTTATGTCCAAAAAGGCAAATGGTAAGTGTAATCATTCATTGGAACGAGGTGATGTCTGAGGTTATTAATACGAGATTAGAGACAATGCTGAAAGTGTCTTTAAATTGATTTTTAAGCATAAAAAAGTCCAAATATGGCCTCTGTTCCATTCTTCACACGGAATGGTTTGTAATGAGCACATATGCATGGGTGTGATGCAGATGAATGGTTCTGCATTTTGATCATTAAAGTTTGTATCCACAGGAAAAAGATGCATAAAGTGTGTATGAGTAAAGTTTAACGGTGTTACGTTAACAGCTATGGCTCCGCTCTTGCTAATAGACAGGTACTTTGAAAGCCATTTGCCAGACCATCAAGGCTAACTTAATTAGCCTGTGACCGATCATGCATTTCCACTTTGCAGCCTTTATAGTCTTAAATCAACCAAAGTCCCCGGTATTTATTACCCACAATTCCTCAACTCCGTCAAACCTCTAACCACTCTTTACAACTACTGTCCGTTTCATCACGAATACATTTGGAAACCCGCTCACGGGCAGGCCCGGCACAGAAACGTACAGTATGGGGGAAGTGACAGTGTTGGGTGAAGTGATAAATTACAGCCAGATATGTTCTCACAAAGACCCCTTGCCCCTTCCAGCACCACTTTTCTTGACATGTGGTAAAGCCCATAAATCAGTATCTGATCTCCCCCGAACACTCCCTCCCCCAACCTCCCAGCCCCCAGCCCCGGATTTGCTGTTTCTGTGGCTCATGGACTAGTCCAGACACTTTCAGAGTCTCTGTTTGATATTCGGGTGCGTATAATCGCAGCTACATAATGAATGTTTGATCGAGTAGGACCAAAAAAAATGTTCCCTTCCTTCCCTCCTCCTCGCTACTTCACACCACTTCCTGTATTCGATGGCCCTGCATGGACGACACGCGCCCAAGGTGATTGAGAAAATGTGCGGCCGATTCTCACACACCCGCTCCATGCATTTTACATGGGTTAAGGGATGGTCCTCCCTCCCTTAGCATTCAAGCCTCATGACATCCTCTCTTTGTTCCATAAATCAAACTCCAGACCTTGAAGAAAAGTATGAAAAACAGCTTTTTGTCCAGAAACTGTAGGAAGACTTTGGAGTTTCCTGTTGACAGGCGTAATAAAAGTCCGGTCATCTCTTATTGTGCAGGCGGTGAACTTTTCGATGAGTGCCCATTCCCAGTGAAGTGGACTTGGAAAAAGTGTCAGGCTTTTTAGCTCTGGTCCACTGAACCCTCTGCATAGCCAGGCCACATTAATCATTTCTCTGCAAGGTGATTTGACTTCTGCCAGCTCTCGTGTCATTTGCAAAAAAAATAAAAAGGTAATGACAACATTACTTGTTACCCTATTCCAGGAGTTTCACATTTAGCTTGATTGAGGTAAAACAAACAACAGTGGCAGCTTTGCATCCATAATGGCACGAATTGGGCTAGTGGTACGAATAAGCATTAAGACTACTCAGAGCTGTCAAATTTATGCAAAGGAAATAATCCTTCAGTTTGCCGCTAAATGAGGGATGAGGAAAGATGAGAGTTCTGACTGTAGTACTATGACTTTCAAAGTATTGGTGCTACAGCTTCAAACTTTGTGAATCCTTTTCAGCATCACAGCTGTGTGAAACCTTAACCTTAACATTAACCTAAAATATTGCTCTCGTGTCATTAAACTCCATCTTCAGATGGCCTAAATCAATACAATAGACAGTAATTCGTTATTGTGCAATACTTGGTGTAATATACTGATGGGTAATATATTGTTATAAAATACGTATTATACATTACTACTATATTACTTTGTTGTGTATTGCTAATGATGTGGTCCATTCAGCATATCGTAGATCTGGAAACGTTCACTCGTCCCTTTGTGGTCCCTTCCCAAGGATTCTCGCCCCAAGGTCTTTTCCCTTGCCCAATTGACCTATCGCTAACCCCCGCCCCTCAGTGTTACTGTTGCTAACTCGGAAAAGCGGAGCTGACTAAGGTAACAATGGCAGCGGTCAGTGTCAAAATTATATCCCAAGAGGCTCCACACCATTTTTGCAAACGTTTTTTTATTTAAAGCTAGATATGGTGGTCCTGTGCTTTATGTTATTTAACCCAAACCAGGCAGGGTTATAGCCTCGGTATATTTTGTATTCTACGAACTGTTGCTCCTGCTGTGAATAAAGGCGTGCGTAGCACTTCAAGCCCAGTCCTATCTGTGAGTGTGTGTGTGTGTATTTGTGGCTGCCGCCCGCTACAATATTGAAGATCAAAATCTTTTCTGTACGTTGTGTAATCTCAATGTACAGTATCCAATCTGAGTCCAATCTCAATTGGATTCAGGTCTGGGGAACGAGAGGGCCAGTCAATGGCATTGTCCTGCACCAGAAGGAACCCAGGCCCACTGCACCAACGTAAGATCTGACGATGGGCATCAATCCCGTTTCAAACGTGTGTGAAACTTAAATGCAATTAGTTCTAGACACTTAATTTGAGAAATATAGGCATAGTTTGCTTTGTTTTGCAAGATAGTTGGCAAGTAGGCTACTAGCTAAAGTTAGCTATCCCTCAATCTGTTTTTTAGCGTTCTGGCTCAATAACTAGCCGTAACTTGTGATCGTGTGGTGCACCCAAATCAGGTGACCACAGTGGTCTTTATTATTAATAATTCTAAATCTGTACCTTCCTAGCGACATGAATGGCACTAAATAACTAATAATTCAGGTAACAATTTGTAATGTGGACCGTAAAGACAGACTTGTAAAGCAGAGACTTTTGGAGCTGTTGTGCTGCCCGCTGCAACCTGGAACTGAAAGCTAACGGTAGACGGATGTAGCCCATAAAGAGTTTATTGTGCACCTTTCAGTCTTTTCGTGCCAGAGACACCACTGCAAATTACAGAAAATTGCATCATTATTTATTATTTTTTCCTGGGGAAAGAACTCTAATTGTGACACCCCAGAATTCTGGCTTGCATGACACCCCTGATGCCGAGTACAGAACGGTGTGACACTCTCTTAATAGGAAAACAATGGTCATGTGCAAGTGGCTTAATGCGCATGCTTGCTATGATGTCTGCCCTCCAAAAAAACGGATGAAGCTCCGCCCCCATTGTTGCGTGCGCTTTTGAGCACTTTTTGATTAAATTAATGGCCGTCATTTTAACATGCCGTATCCAGTTCTTATTATACATCCATGGTAGCAGCTCGAACAGACTGGCCTGAGGCCTCCATATTTTCCGTACACATAGCACATTCAAACACATATGCCACTTCACGCAGGCTCACTGAGAAAAGTTTGTGCGAAAGACTTTGGACAGACACGGGCTCAAATCGTACAGTGTATGCCCAGCTTTGAATGAATATGTCCCAGGGATTTCTTATTTCCATTTGTAAGAATATGTAAAAATTGAGTCGCAGTTATTTAGTACTGTAAACCATATTGAGCAAGAGATACATTTATTGGAAATGCATGGTCCAATTTGAGTTTTTCCTAATAAGCAATAAATGACATCAAGTTTATAATAGGCCCAATTCTATATAGAAGTATAGAAGTTGAGATAAAGCATTATTTTATGTTTAATTTATTACTAGAGGTGAATTTTCTTAGCCAGCAGCAGCAGAATGTGATCAATCTCTATGCCTGCATTGATCAAATTTTACAATGTAGAGATTGAATGATATGGTTTAGCCTTTTATCATTTCAGTCCAGAAGGCCAGTTCTTTACATACATTCCCTTTTCCCATAAAGCTCAAAGAGGCCAAGAAGCTGAAATACTTTATGTTTGCCTTATCTTCTAGGCCTCTTGACTGAGCACCTCATATAAAATTTCTTGCCTCGGTCGCTTCTGGCTTTACAGTAAAAACATAGAAATTAAAATATAAAAAATGGACAAGCGGACAACTTTCAAATAATTCAATTGTGTGCTTAAAATTTTGTTTCACTGAAAACACCAAGCTAATGGAAAGGAACCCTGTGGGTTCAAATGAGAATGAGGCTGGACATACAGAGGTAAGCATATACTGTAGAAAACACTGTGCACAAAAGTCTCTTTCCAAAGACACACACACACTTCAATACTTATTTAGCCAATGGAGATGCCGGATCATCAGACATAGGATTACATTTCTATGGTGTATTATGAAAGAAGCAAAAAAATCATTCTTCACTATCCCACCATCATTAAAGTCCTGTGGGAAATATATTTTCAAAGAGCTGTTTCTGTTTTCTATGCAGCTATTAATAAGCACATTTCTGTTCCTATACAGAAAAAGCACTAAGCTCTGTTAAGGTGAGAAAACACATGTCCTAAAATAGACACTTATAGGTCTGAACCCGAATCTCAAAGAAGCAGTTATGAATCTTTTACATTCTCTATATCACACACAAATGAAAGCAAAGACAAAATAAAGGAAAGTAATCTCGTTGCTTGCCAGCGTCAATATCAGATTCAATTACTTATCAGCTGGTAATGCATCATACATCCCAGCCCATCAAGGTAGCTTGGAGTGCAAGGTTTTGGCCGAGGGTGCTATGGAGGTTATGGATTGGGTAGATGGGGCAAGATGTCACCACCGGAATGCTCCTCAATTAGTTAACCATCGACCTACCATAGCCTAATGGGCCATTGGCGGTCCACTCCAACGGCACCTCTGATGGATTCCCGCTCTCCGATTGGAGACAGAGATTTGGTGGCTGGCACGGCCAATTCAATCTCCTTCACGGATCTCCTTCACGAATCAAGCTTCTCTGCAACGGGGGGGATGGAAGATGGTAGGGCTGCCACTGGAGTTACTGGGTGATTTTTCACTGGCCCGTCAATATTACCCGGTCTTGGACTGCGGGATGTCAGAGTGGAAAATGACATATGGGTTGAACGTAGGATGATACAGGGGCAAGCCTAATGCCTGACTCCCGGACATACATCACTAGGGGGGAGGTTAGAGGTGACCTAAAGTGAATTATTTGGGGTCTGTGAGGAGAGCAGCCTCTTTGGAAATGATGGATACACTAGAGGTCAAGCGCAGGGCACTAAACGACGTGTGTGGCAGTGTGGCACTGATGAGAGCTGCTAAATATACATTTGTAGATCGCAGCGGTACAATACGATATCTTCAACAAAGTATTTGTTGAATTGAAATAAGCTTGTCTCCCCCCCCCGTTTGCTTTCTCTCTCTCTAACTGCATACTTTTTGCAGCCGTTTCCTGGTAACAGAGGTGTGGAGGACTTTGATGGCTGCTTTGTCCTGGAATATAAATCCTACTATTGGTTTAGTATGCATAGTTTTCACTGCACCTTACTCACAAAAACAACAGTGGTTCCTATGCTCCACGAAAAGGCAGCATGCTTTAAATGTTAATGCAAGTACCATGATCCACAAATATTCCATGATTTACAAATGTGTTGTGATATCCACAAACACAAAATCCCTTACTCTTGACTTGTACGTTTAAATTGAAATAAATGTGCTACAATTTGTTCAAATATATGTCTATTCGTAAATATATCGTTTGTGTGTGCATTTCTCCTGAAATGTCATTTGTAAATCTGCAATTCTGTGTGACGTGTTGAATCTGAATTTGTGAATTGACCAACACATGAACATTTTGAGGTTCTTAAAGTACGTTAGTCCATACTAACATAATGAGTATTCAGATGCAGCCTCTGTGTTTGGAAATCGTCCCCACATGGGTCTTGTTCTAAATGTATTGAAGGTAGTCCAATCTACCTGCTAATACCTGCTAATACCTGCTAACACCTGCGTTTGTTGTTTTGATTAGTTGAAGGTCACCAGACTGCCATAAGATGGTCTGTCCATCAGTATGAGGGTAATTTTACATCTCACAGGCACCACCTCTAACAGTTTTGATTGCGTTTCCACACTACTGTGTAGCGTGAATTAGATCAGGATGGTCTTAACGGGCTACTAGGCTACTTACCAGGCTAACTAACAGTGGAATTCTAAGCCTGTGGCCTTGTCCGGGCCAAATGGCTGTTATAACAGAGAAAACCTTTTCCTTGGTCGAGCCTGAAGTTCCCCACATGGCTGACATTTGGACAATTGTTTATTTGTGCCGCCCAATTGCACAAGAGTGTGCGTGTTTGTGTATGTGTTTGTGTGTGCACACCAAGGAGCCACTCAAGACGGACCAATTGACCTCCTTTCCTCTTCCCTCTTTCACCGTGGGCTACATGTCCTTTCTCCCGGGCTCCTCTTATCCTGTCTGCATTTTAAAAGCATTTGCACCGGGAGACACAGCCGTTAAATAAAGTGTTCAGATTCAGCATGCGCCAAAGCAGACTGTCACACATCAAGGGTGGGTGAGCAGGGGAGTGTCTTTGTCTCTTGCCCTCACTGTGGTGGCGCATGTCAGGGACTCAAGCAGAAGTAAATCACACGGGGCTGGCACAACGCTTAATGAGCCGGTTAATTCCCGGACTAACGTGTGCACTATTAGAAGTGCTGGACTAATGGTCAGAGCAAGGCCAGGGCACCCGTGTGCCAAAATGTTACCTTTTTCGCTCCATAAAATATTCATGGAAACACACAGTAAAATATTGAGAGACTGTGCATGAGTTTCATAAGAAATTGAGGGAGATGTCTCAATTAATAATCTAAAGACCTGTATCCTGATCCAAGTGAAAAAGGACAGAAGCTTAGGTTCTTGTTGGCTTTAAAAGTTTTACCCATAACATAATCGTTCTGTGTATGTATCAAAGGCTTTCATATACCTGAGGGCTTGTTTCATGACGTTGCCCTCTTTGAAGATCCTATTCCTTCCAATGTGACTTCAGGTTCTGTCTCAGCGCAGATAAGCTGCTTTTACAACTGACATGGGTGCAGTTGTATAAGTTTGTGTGCTCTGGAATATGTAATTAGCGTGTAAATAAAATATCTTATTTCTTTCAAATGCCTTGTTATGATAATCTGAGAAGGGCCAAAGATCCCTATTCTGTCATTCCAGAGGATCCCATTAGTTGTCTTTATTTAATTATGGTCCAATTACTTACAAAGCGGTTCAAAACGTAATACCAAAAGAAGTTACAGACCCTGTTACAGGCTCTTATATAATTATATAATATATAGGCCTAATTATAGTGTATTTATGCTACTTAAGGACCATTTGGAAAACATCTTGCCAGTGTCACTCCCTATCCAGTACATAAAGATGATGCCAATGCATGTCATACTCTTTAGACTTCATACTGCCAATTTGTTTATTTTGCATGCCATTTTCCTCTAATAAATTATGTTCATCTGAGCAGGTTGGGCCGTGAATGTCAAAACTTTTTTTTTTACAGATTTATTGGAACTCTAAAACTCTAACAATGACCCGAAGCATGTCCTTGTGTACACATAAAATTCCAGTGCATTATTAATTACTTACTAAAACAAATTTGCACCTCCTAACAAAATCCGGTGTGTATTTAGGCAAGAGTGAAAGTGGGGAAGGTAAATACTAAACTAACAAAACACAAATGAATCCACCATTAGGAAAGCATTTGCCCAGATCAAGTAGGTTATGTTCACTGGAGCCCTAAGGTTCTAACACCCTTTGCAGTTTGCTATTTGAATGCAAATATGAATCATGGTTCCAAACATGCATCTCTCCTCCCTGGCCCTTATTTGTAATTATATTGGTTATTACCGGTACTCAGCTGAGTTATCTTATGTATTGGACAAGTGAACATGAATAGGGGCAATAATGCATCTACTTTATGCTACTTATTCAACAATTAACATTTGCTGCCAACATTTAAATGGCTTTAATCTTTCCAAATACAGTGGAGCTATTTTTAAACAAACAGCATTACAGAACATCAAAATTGTGTTTGATCAGCCACTGCAAACCTCCCATGCACATCCAGAAGTCTTAAAATTAATCTAAAGAAATTGAACATCAGCTGCCATCACTGATGCCAAACAATGTTCTCTGGCCCTTCACGTGTAATAAATGCACTTTTCAAAAAGTATAAGTTTATATGATTAGTGCTTCCAAAGCTTATGGTAGCACTAAAGTAGCTACAGGGTGGAGCTATGAAAGACTTTGTTTGATGGAGGTCACATTTGTATCATCTTGTTATATAAATTCAGTTCATGTGCAGCAATTGTCATTTCCAATCACATTTAAAAATATACTTCTCATTTCTAAAAATGGACTCTGTGGAGAATAAATTAAAACGTAACCTAATTAAACCCCCTAAAACACTTCTTTAGTGAAAAGCTGCTGCATTTTGGTCTTATTAAGTATTGATGATTGAATAAAACAAGCTTTCCTTAGCTTTAGGAGACTTAATTAAACCCACTCTTCGTTTTTTGAGGCACAAGTTTTCTATGGGCCATCGATATGAAAAAGGCTTTCTGCCCCCAACAGCATTTTGCTGTATCGTTGGCCACCATACCAGGATGGAAACAGGCCTCTCACCCGATCATGGTCTGGCATAGTAGTGTAGCAGCTAATTGCATATTTGCAGGAAAATCTTTCACAAGTGGAAATAAGAACCAAAATGAGCACAAATACTCTTGGGGATTGTTATTTTGATAAAACCCATTAGCCATGCAAAAATCAAGATGGCTGCCATTTTTCCAAGATGGCTGTCATTTCTGGCCCAGATATTGTAATGTTAGCGGTTCCCCGGCAATGACACAGGACACAGAAAATCAGGAGGCGGTGGTTAACGTCGAACCTGAAGGACATATTTATTGCCTTCAGTACAAACTGAACTCGGGTTGGAAGGAGGGCCAAAAAAAAAGAAACCTCTAAGCACTGTCTCTGCACAAAACTAAACCTAAACTCAGCTTGAGAAAAAGACTCCTCACTCATTCCTACGGTTGCTCCTCCCCCCCTTAAACTAATAACTAATCATTTAATAACTAATGGCAACTCCTCCCCCCATAAATCCCCCAAGGCACTAACACAGTAGCAGCATTGCTAGCATTACTATTTTGAGGGCAATTTTGTGTAAAATTGTTCAGTATCAATGATTTTGCAATGAAACCATACATTTTCCTTCCTTCTACCATATTTCACTGAACGAAAATAATCTATTTAGTGAGCTCTGGGCTACTAAAACACATGGAACAGGTGGAAGAAACTTTAGGGCTGCACTTCAATCCATCTGCAAAAGACTCCTATGCCTATAAGATATTCTAATTGTCTGCTATAAACTGACTGGAGCAAATGTTGCCTCGGTCAAAAGGAGACAAAGGAAGCTCTCAAATCCCCACCAATACATTATCCAAGTATATATAGTATAGGCCTAATGGCTATAGCACGATTGCCACCAATGTTCCTCTCTTTCAAACCATCAATGAACTCCAATTGTTCTTGACCCAACAAGACTGGATGATGGTATTGGCATTGAGGAAACACTCAAACGGAACGAGACAAAATACCACCAGACCTGTCGCCTTCTCTATAAATACACTAAACTGGAACAGGCACAAAAAAGTAATCAGTGCTGTTCTAAGTAATCAGCCGGCAGAAGGGCACAAACCTGAGAAGAACCAGCAATGAAGGCCAAGCTTTAGAATGCTTCCTTTGTTAAAAAGAAGCTCCAGCATCCGAAATGAGACAGGTAATGACATCTTAATGAATGATTGAAGGCTGAATGATGGAAAACTTCTGGCAAAACTGGGTGGTGGGGATGCTATTGCACAGGAGTCCAAGTACCATGTTGCATTTGTGACAGACCTGTATAATAGAGAGATGACCCACCTGAGAACTATCAAGAGACAGCAGCAGTATGTGGGAAGTAACATTAGGGGCAGGATAGTCTAGTGTATTAACACATTGTGGAGACCAAGTCTAAGCTCCTGTCTTTCGAGTACCAGACATGCTGAACCTATACAGGCAATGCTCTGGACAGCTGGGTGTGGAGACACCAGATGTTAGCACACAAGCGCACAAGTGGGGAAGAGATGTCCTTCTGGCTTTCCACAAAGACATAGGCTTGGTATTATCGCAAGCTTTGGACGTCATTTCCTAAACCCAGGTAAGGTACCTATCATTTCTGCTGATCAGCCAATTTATGCAGTGGCTGGACTGCGGTCATCGTTGAAGCAGGAATAGCATCTCCTGGGACAGCAGAAACATTTCTAGTGGCTTCCAGCATCACTAGAACACATCAGATAACCGCATGCAGTCTATATAAGCTTCTTCATACAGCTTGCACTGATTACTGTAATGAAACCGCTGATAGCTCCCAGGAAATGAAAGGCTAGAGAGTTTAGTTACTCCTTAAGTGGCCAACATACCACTCATGTCAGTGCTTGTACTAAAATAATCTCTGGCCACAGAGTTCAAGTGTTCACAAAGTTTACTTCTTTAAAAAGTCCTAAAACAGTGTCCATGGCAACCACTTTCTTTGCAGTCTTTCGCTGACTGGCTAGCCTCTAGAGCCAAAGACGGTTTACAACCAAGGGGAAATTGTTGTTAAAGCCACTACGGACAAGATTGTTCACAAGATAAATAAGCATTCTGAGCCAAGTTTGTGTTGTACAACATAGTACGTAGTGAAAGATGACGCTATTACTGTTACAAATGATGTTTTCGGCAATTAGCAATGCAAAACCAGAGCTTAAATATGCCTTCATCTATCAGCTATGCTAAACCCACTTTATACATTTATTTGTATTTTTCTAACCGATTTGATTTAGTTTCAACAAAATGTCACAACATAAATGTCAAATGTTGTCTGTAGGGACTTTAAAGCTGCAGTCCATCATTTAGCTACAATTGTTTTCTTACAATTTATTTCATTTGAATTGGTGGGTAGCGGTATCAGTATGTGAAACTTGCAAATTATCGATAGTAGCATGCTCAGTTTGTACGTTTGCATGCAACAAACAAGGAAATTTAAAGAAATGTAAAAATATTAGTAATTAAATGTAAGGTTGTAGATGTTAGGGCATATCCATTAGGGTTTCCGGCTAATTGTCCCACAAGAATACTTCACAGTACTACTCTACTGCAGATTATTCTACTGTAATCCCATGCCATCTTCACACTCTGGGCTCAGTCACATCATTTTAGCATAACTAGGCTTTCCAAGAGGAGAGACCTGACTCCGCACTTCCCCGGGGGTATGTACAGGTATTAAAGCAGCCCTAGAAAAGCCAAGCCAAACTTCAGCGCAACCCCTCCTTATATCCCCTGTAAAATCTCCGCTACCTTCTTCTCTCCTCACTTCCATCCTCCTACGGCGGCTTCTGGGCAGAGAGGGAGACAGGCACCAGCGTTCACCTCAGAGGGTAAAACGAAAAAGGAAAAAAAAAGCCAGAGGAGATCACCAGCGCGTGCACCCATTCTTCAATAGCACCCTTTCTTACAGATATGAGAGGGCTTTTTCCATGCGGGGGTTGACAAATGCATTGGCTTATCATGTAGGCCACGGCAGCACAGAGGCCCGCTCTCTGTGGCTCCGAGACGCAACAGGAATCTTGTTTGATATGGTGGCATGCTGGTGCCGTCATATCCTCCTCTACATGCTCTATGTAGAAGAGGCTGTGATCTAGTCAGATAGTGAGCCTAAACCTTCACCCTAAACTATCTTTCTCGTTATAATATCAGGATGGCAGAATGAAGGGTGGCACAGGCAGACAGGAACACGCTCACACACAATTTAACAATTTAACAATCTCACAGACAGCAAAAGCTAATATATGTAGACCTACACCCTATATATATATATA
>JAODLI010073265.1:0-13983 GCA_027575585.1 Percopsis omiscomaycus
CACACACACACACACACACACACACACACACACACACACACACACACACACACACACACACACACACACATACACTTCATAAGGGAAGGAACACAGGATCAACTAGTTAACTAATACAGTGGTTCTTAAATTGTGGGTGGGACCCACAGAAAGGTCGCCCAATGCTTTTTGGGGAGTCACAAAATGTTCAACAAAACAAATTCATATAAATGATTAACTAATTCAAATAACACATTGTATAAATTATAATATGTTCACAATTTTAAAAAAAATACATTTTGAGAAATTGTATTATTTGTAATCTAATATCTGTGGTGATGTTTGTGGTTGTTTACACTGTATATTACGGTGTATGTTTATATATATTATATTTTCATTCTTGAGGTTTTTAGGCTTAGCTAAGTAAGTCTTATAAAGAACAGATAATACTTACAATTTTTCTGGTTTTAAGGTGATATCTGCCTTTACCACTGGATCGTTACACGTCACACATGATTTGCTCACATTATAATTGATGGTGAGAAGGAAATCTGTCATATTTTTGTCTGGGTGTCACACACAAAAAAAACACACATACATAAATGTACAGTATACTCACAGACACACCAAAAAAGTCAGTTTTATTTAATTTGTATGTTCTTAGGTTAGTTAATATACAAAAGAAAATACCTGCACAATCGTTCTTATTATATCGTGTATTATTTCCACATAACACATTTGGCATTATTGTCAAATTCCCCAGACCTTAAACATAAAAAACCAACAAAGTTAAAGTGCTGACAAAGTTAAAAATGTTAATTCTGGAGTAAATGGGTCAATACCTTTCTCGCTCCAGTTGTCAATGCCTAAATAAAAATCTGAAAATAAAAAGTAGATTTTGCGGTTCAAATTTAAATAGAAGTGGTGTTAGGTAGTTAAAGAATTTGACCAACAGAGGGTGGTCTTTTAAAACAGTTGCTTATTCCTCTTCATAGCCTGCATTTGTTTTTTCTAAATTCTGGCATGAATAAACATGCAATAAAATATAAAAATGTTCAATGCATGAAACAGATTAAATAATTTTCTTTGCTCAAGGTGATTCAAAATGTTTTCCAAAAACCAAATTTCTCCTCTGTTGTTGCCACAGGACCTTTTGTTATGCTAATGGTGAATCTATGTCGAGACTTTAGGCCTTATATAAAAATGCACAGTAATATTTATTATCACAAATAAGTATGCCAACAAAAAGGTCAGAGCTGTTAAATACCAGGCACCCAGTCTACAGTTTTTACACCTAATACAAAAGACAGCTGTTTTAATTCCTACAAAGTATTATAGACATACCTGTAGTTTTGTTTTTCTGAGATGGCATATATGACATATTATGGAACTTGGAAAATCCCACTTTAAGGTTCTTCAGAGATACTGTGTCGTTATTTAGGATTAGCTGGAATATTGCTCCATTTTTCATTATTTTCATACTGTAGTTACGTCCAAAGAAAGTGCACTCAATTGACCCCAGTCGTTCTAACAAATAAAAAATAAGTGCCACATTTGAAAACATCTATTAAACTGCCAAAAGAAATCAAACGTTTTTCACTGTATTCGATAGCCAGTGTATTTCTGTAAGTCTACCTGCTGGCTGTTTGCTGTCTTTGACACCTTTGATACAGAAATTAGACAAATTGTCTGAAAGAAAAGTAAACCACTGCTTAGATATGAATTTTAATTTCAACATTATTAATTTTTCTTATCGTTTTTCGCTTACTGTATCGCTTACTGTAGGCCTACCTTGGAAAAAAGATGTACAATTAGGCCTTGACATATGGTAGCATTCCTTATTTTCAGATGCGTTTTGTGGGTATTCTACTATCAGTAGATACGCGGTCTCATTGCCTGCATGAACAATTCAGAAGTAAGTAAAATACCAATCTATAAAGCCTTATTAATTTATTAAAATGTATGCGTTTCTGGGGCAAAGTGCTTAGTTAAAGTTATCTAAATTTCAACAACTGAAAGTCAAAAGTCATATTAGTTAGGAATAGTAGGAATATTAGATAAGACTTACATTTCTCGCTTGATTGTTCAGTGAGGACAAGACCAGATAACAGAATCATTATTGACATGGTCGATGTGCAATGCCGCTTTTCGTTCATTGTTAACAGCAATCTGAGGAGCCCAAATTGCATTTTAAAGGATTAAAAACTGTCTCTGTGAATTAAATTAATATTTTAAATGGACATTTACCAATAAGAGTCTTACCTCACAGAGATGTTATACACAGCAGTCTACTGTACAACCTTCCGGGCTCACAGTTAACGTTTAGCATAGAAGTCATATCCCATTTTAATTTTCCTTGCAAATGATGTATACCCAAATTTGCAATACACCTATTGTGTGTCTTTGTAAACATCTGATAAATGATGTCACCATAAGCCACTGACTACTAGTTATTTACATTAAAAAAATATTTACACACCTCCAGAAATTATTTTTAATATTGTTTTGTTTAGTTTATGGCGGTGTTTCAATAAGGATGTCAGTCATATATGGATTCCCTCATTGGTTAAAGTCTCTTTTTTTAAATATCTCTGTAGTTTAAAGGAAAGCAATAATGAAAAGAAAACACACGTGAGTCCTCTCATCTCTGAGTTATTATGTTTACTGAACTTTTATAATCAGTTACAATCAGGCACAAGTGAAATTAATCCTTTTATTTTCTCTTTCTTTTTTTAACCTGACTCACTTTAAATGTGCGCGCAAACATGTCTAACATCTTTTCAATACTTTCCAGAGAAGATACATGCAAATGTTGCAGATAGATTTGCATTTGGCAGATGCAAAATGTTATATACTGTATATATATTACATTGATGTAGTTGTTTTCAACAGGGTTTGTTTTTAATTAAATGTCAAATTAATGCAAATAGTACAAACAAATGATGGTTTTATTTCACTACCAACCTTACCAGCCTTAAAGATATAGCTATATCTCTCCAGTGACTTTCCAGTTAATCTGTATTTTATGTTGTTTATTATTGCCTGTCCTCATCTATCTATCTGCATCTATATAAAGAATAATGAGTCACCTTGAAAGTTCCATGGTTACTTTGTATGACCTTCACCTCACCAATACACAAATACTTGCTTACTATTGTATTGTATTGGAATTATAAGTATAATATAGTATAATATATACTATACTTACTAATAATTCTAATACAGCAAACCACAGAGAACATTGAATGAAGAATGGAAGTCTGATGGGAAAATGATTAATGCTGCCCCCTAGTGAAACTTTGTCAATATTATTTTCTCTATTATAAACTTTCCAGGGACATTCATTTAAATGTGGGGGAAATGATGACTAGCCTCCTGCAAACCACAAGAAGTACAAAAAACTGATCAGTCTGAGAAAATACCTGCATATAGACAGCAGTGAACAACTGAACATCGTCTGCCTCGAGGGAAAAATCTCATAG
The DNA here is from genome assembly GCA_027575585.1 of Percopsis omiscomaycus. Classification (NCBI taxonomy): domain Eukaryota; kingdom Metazoa; phylum Chordata; class Actinopteri; order Percopsiformes; family Percopsidae; genus Percopsis; species Percopsis omiscomaycus. Next base: position 3,462 of record JAODLI010073265.1, read on the forward strand.
TCTACAGCGGTTGTTAACATATTGCTAATGTCATTACAGCCAGCCAGCAAGCCTGCTAAAGCAATTAGCACCCCTCCAGCAGCACTAAAAGCATTAAAGACCTGGTCATAGTTGGAGTAGGCCTGGCAACATTCATTGATTACGTTTTTTTTTGTTTAGTTTTTTGATTGCTTGGAGTTAGCCTAACATATTGATCCACATGGCCAGTGATGTCATTGTTGTCCGTATTAATGGGCTAGTGGCCGTTAGTTGGCTGTTAACGCTGCATAATGCAGGCCAGTGAGCAAACTGCCCACTCCTATACTAATTTGTGCACTGGATCTAAATGCATTGTCCGTGCTCACTGCCAATGTACATTCACTTTGTCTTATTTTCCTGTTTAATGCTACCCTATTTAATTGAGATTGTGATGTAATGCGGTCCGGAATGCATACATAATTAAAGTATTTATTTCCAAGTGATTTACAGCCGGGATGAAGGTGATTAAATCATTGCTCTTTTGTTTTGTCTTTTTTAGCATCAGTCTTCTCAGTGGTTTGGTGCACAGCGTCGAAGTGACAGCAGCATCGTCTCAGTGCCGTACTGTAGATGAATATTTGATGTCTCTTAATGGAGCCTTTGCCCTCCTACTGCGGTGCACCTTCAGTTCTGGTTGAACTGAGCGGTCAGGATCCATTGCGGCATCCAAACCCATCCCCATGGTGAAATTGGCGACGAAAACAACAGCTGCGGGGACTTCATTAGGACGGTGGTGGGCTAGCCATAAGATCACCAGATTGACAACTGGTGGCAGTCCTCAAGTTCCACAGGCGAACAAAGTGTATCACATCCGCACCCCTCCTTATCACCAACCCTAACATTCTATGGCAGTGTCCCGCAAGGTCAAGGGGATGGAATGCTGGCCAGCCTGGCTACACATCTGGTTCACTGCCAACAAATTCAAATCTTAGCAAGTGTATGTGTCTTTTCTTAAGGCTTAAAATTGCATTATGCTTGTTTCTAGATAAGTGAAAAGACCGTGTGACCTTATATAAGACAGATTTATTTATTTTGAGAAATCTCAACCATTTTAAAATTGCTATAGATTAAGAATTATTCCCACACATTTGGCAGGGTGTTTTTTCCTTGTCGTCTCATCGCTCCACACATATGGACATGTGTGGGTTGTTTATGTACACCAGGTATAAAACATTGTCGACTTTAATCCTGTTGAGGAGATTAAGATCTTAACTGAAGGCAGATACGCCCCTGTCTGCCAGTATAATTAGGAAAGTGACAGTGAGTAGGAGCAGCTATACATCAGCGGGATGACCTCATCCCCCGAATGGAACACCGAATCCATACGCGCGTGACACGGGGCCACTTGTCACTGGGTGTTGTGCTATTGGTACGGTGTAGCCATAAGGAGCCCAGAATTAATAAACTGTCTGTGTCTGAGGGTTTTGTGCAGGGTGTGAAGGAAGGAGGAGCAGTTTGGCCCGAGCGCTGGAATGTACATGAGAGGGTGTGTGCGAGTGTGTCCTGTAGGGAAAAACTGCAATAGGGACCCCTCTGATGCCTAATGTCTCTGAGAGGCAACTCTGTGTGTGTGTGTGTGTGGGTGTGTGTGTGTGTGTGTGTGCGTGTGCGTGTGCGGCATCAATTCAAACGTTCATGTCGCAAAACAGCCGCACATCACAGATCTTATGATGTAGAAACCATAAAGACCCAATTAACATTTATTTGTGGCACCTGTGTGTGTGTGTGTGTGTGTGTGTGTGTGGTGCAATTCAAATGACTTCACAGATTGATTACCTGCTTCTTTGAAATGCCACTAATCACAATGCCCACTGCTGTCCATGTAATTGCTTTGTTTGCATATAAAAAACCCAACGGGGGAGTGTTGTGAAGAAATGAGATGAAAGAGTAACCATCATTTATGACCCAGAGAGCTTTTAAATAGCAAAGAAGAAAAGAGAGAAAAAATACAGATGATAAAATTTCTCACATTCATTTTTAATCCCCTCTCTTTTACAAGGTCACTGGACGGCACCCTATATTCATAATAGAGGTGTCTCCCAGACCTCTACCAAACAAACAAACAAACAAACAGGAGGGAAAAATAATAACCTACACGCTCAGCAGACATATTTGTTCTTGAGTGTAGTAGTTCCATTAGGGAAATGTTTTAAGCGTTTTATTGATGCCGTTCACAGGAGAATGTCAACTGGCAGTATAGCTCTTATTTTCAGGGTTGCAGTTACACCAGATACGGTCACCCTGTGTAGACATAATAACAGAAATGAGCATAATAACAACTGCCTGTGTGCGAAATAACCCCCCACTATCATATGTATGATTTCCAACTTTTCCAAAAGCTGCCCCCCCCCCCCCCCTCCACACACACACACACCCACCCCCCTCTTTTATTAGATCACCAGTCTGTGATGTCTTACCCGAGGGCATCTCGCCATGACATCAGTGTCTGTAGCCAGTCGCGTGTGCGCACGCGTGCGTCTCAGTCATTACAGGCCAGTGACTGACAGTACAGCAGACCTAACCTCAGAGACATGCTGGTGTGAAGTGGTACGGTGCTGTGGTGGGTTGTGCAAAGGGCCGCTGACGGGCAGTTAATCCCCTCTAGGATGCAAGGTGAGACAGCTACAGTGAGGCGCTAACAGCCTGTGAGGGTGAAGCAAGGGCCTAGATTACATATCACCGCTCCGCGTCACAAAAGAGGTGTGAACGGGGAGATGAGGGGCAGACGGGACATGGGGATAACAAATATAAACTCCCGTCTGCTGGGGGGAAATGACAGCAGCAACTTGTTGTGACAAGGAACTCTACCGTACTCTAACGTTTGTAGGCAACCTTCTGTTATATTAAACACATGTATTTATACTGCTTGTATTTTTTACAGTTGAATTTAATTGAATCAAAGGAAAGGGAATGTAGAGGTACAGGGAGCGAGTGGTCTACAGTGAAACAGCTTAGAAACAGGTTGTGTGATTTGCTATGGCATTTTGGACCTAAGCCAAGAAAAAGTATTCACATTACGTTAGGACGTTTAGCAATTTTTTTTTAATTAAATAAATAAGCGCAGACTGTATATGAATCAGTAATTTTACGTCTTTATTCACGTTTCATTCAAGTATTACCAACATACCCGTAACATATTATTTGGTTGGTTTATTTTTATTGTGCTATGGAATACAGAGAGTTTTTACCAACATACAGTACACACATGCCATCAATATACCATATACACTTACTGTATGTCCGCTTCAACATGGAAATGAGTCAGGAACTTTTTGGTTCAGTGGAGTTACGTTCGTTGAGACAACACACCGACGCGAGTTGGCCCGTTTTGAGTCGTGTCGTCTCGTGTTGGCTGCTTCCTCCTTGGTGGATCACAGCCTTAACTTACCCCCTATGAGTCAGAGGGGCAGCTAAGGAAAGCAATGATCTCACCGTGACCGATGCCTACAGATCCACTTTCAATATTAAGTAAGGATTTCATCATTTGTGCATCATGCTGGGGTTATGTTACAAATGTGTGGCAGGCTACATACTTCAAGGCAGCTTGACTGAAATTAAACATTTTTGTGGTCCCCCCCTTTAAATTGTCTTTAATATGAGTCGCCTGCGGTTTGTTGCAGTCCCTCAAATGGGATTTTCTTTGTGTTAATAGCACTACTATTGTCTGAGAAGTGCCACTGCTGTCAGACTCGTGACAGCGTGATACTGTTCCCCTGTCTTGAGGTATTTGGTTGGTTGACTGTCTGCCGTCTGTTGGAATTTCAGACTGCAACTTGACTTTGTTTGTCTGCTTAGTGATTGCCTGGGCTGCCATTACCTTGCGAGGCAGCTGGATTCACGAGATCCCGATCACAAAAGAATGTGTAACAAACCATCTGGCGCGTCAGGTTAGGGCTTCCCTTCCAAAGTTCCAGGATTGGCAGCTACGTTTTGTCTTATTGTTGTTAATGCCAAGTCTGAATTGGGTTTACAGTAAGGCCAGGTAAAGCTCAGAGCAGACAACAAATATGTGTTCTCAAAGAAGGGACTGACAAAAAAAAACAGGTCTACAGTTGACATTTGTATATGACATAGGCGGTTTTCCACTGCAGGAACACTGGGCATTACCCAGGTGGGGTTAAACCAGAGATTTTCCAAATAACGTTAGGATAACCTCGAGTCAACAGTTGACTGTTGCTCTAAAGTTGCTAAAAATTAAATAGCTTCATGGCAGCTGTAATTACTTGATAAGTGAACATAATGGCGCTTGTTGTTGTCTTTGACCAATAAGCGCTGAGCCCCATCCAGCAGATTTGAAGGGCCGCTCAGAACTATACCCCTGAGTAGGTACTTTTTTCAGCCCCGAAAAATGTCCTACAGGGTTGGTTTCTGCAGTGGAAAACCACTGTTGGGTGCCGCCCCTTCTAAAATTGCCTGTAAGTTTCTGCACTGGAAAAGCACCTATTGGTCAGGAGGTGGACCAATTGTGTGCGACGTCACATATTCAAAATGAGTTATTCCCCATGCAGCGTTTGCATCTGTTTAGTTAACGTGCTCACATAGTAGTGTTGACATGATGTATGTATTCTGACATGGTTTAACATCATGTTACACCAACAATACTTACAATATTCCAGATCATTTCAACATTGATTTTAAATGAATACCAAACATGCTAATATCAGATACTGCTTTTATCACTGACAACACATTTGAAGCTAATTGTCTTTTGCCTTTAAGTCAATGAGAATGCTACAAGAATGCTTTTTGAAACTTTTTAACTCCCTGGCTCTCCATGGTGGTGTGTGTGTGTGTGTGTGTGTGTGTGTGTGTGTGTGTGTGTGTGTGTGTGTGGGGGGGGGTTCTTTCCCCTTATAAGGCCTGTGCAGACCCCTACCCTGCTGAGGAGGCATCACAGCTTGAGTTTAAAGAGGTCCCTTTGTCAGAGGTGATGACATCAGTCTTGGGCTATCCACAGCTGCAGGTGTCCAGGGGGCTCCTGCTGTGTCCTGGAGAGTCCCCGGCACAGCATGGCCCATTAGCCTGTCAAAGGAGCAGATTAAGTAGACCCCCCCCCCCCCAAATGACTGTTTTACACCTCGGAGCTTCTCTGATTCCTTAAAACGACTAATCAAGTCCAGTGAAGATATTCCACAGCAAAGGCCCCTGGGCTTGACTTAGCTAGGTTGCCCTTATGAATCCAGACATTTGTCAGATTTAGTTACATTGAATCAATGAATTCCTCCTAGGCCTATATTTATCACCGCATTAGGAATAGAATTAGGCTAACGTATGTCTCCATTGGGAAGAGTCACCAAGTTCAACGTAGCCCTTTCCAAAGTGACAGAGAAAAAAAAAAAACAGTGGACTAATTTCTCTGAAATCTCTCTAAAAATAATCAAATGTGACCCTCCGCAGGGCTCACACAGAGGGAGGGGGTGGAAGACTTGAGGTGGGAGGAGAAAGAAACAACACAGCACATTTGCCTGGTTTGAGAAATCAATAAAGCTGTTTTCATGTGAACTTCAGGAAAGAATGAACCAACAAGGCTTACGCAGGTTTATTAGTGGCTGAGGCCACTGGCCTCTTTGCCATACAGCAGGAGACAGGCTGTAGGCAGTTGCCTATGGGTAAAGTGAAAGGCCAGAGAGAAAAAAGGATTACAGGAGATGTTTTCAAGGTGTACTATACCTATCTGCCATGAGACCAACATAAAATATGCATGTTAATCCATAAGTAGTCTTTACCATGAATTTTTAACATTCCACACAGAGAAGGTTATGAAGTCGTTGCTCCACCAGAGAGGCCCTAAGTGCACTTTTCTGCCTGATTTTCACTGACGCTCCAAATCAATAAATCATAGATTTTGACAACATCAATCGAGAGACATGAATTTCAAAAGTGTGCTCGAGCTGAAACCCAACCAGGCAACTTTGTTGGCCACCCGACTCAACGAAAGTAAAAACATCAAAGAACAAAGCCGCGAGTCCGAGGGGAGGCTATTATTGATCGCCACAGAGAGGTGTGTGTGGAGTTCAGGAGAAGAAGAATACAGGGGTTACGGATCTACGCATCCATAAATTTGATGGGACAGATGTTGGGGTTATGTGGAGGTCAGGGTTACACGTTCAAGCCCAGTAGGCGGCTGTGACAATGTCGGATGCAGGTTTATTCAAAGGACTTTGCTACTGAGTTTTAATCAAAGCCCAACTTCGCCAGTATCGGGTAATTGTTGATGCATGAATGAACCTATTCACAACAACCAGTGAATATCAAAGCACTATGCAGCACGCCACCTTGTCTCTCAAAATGTAGTTTAATGAGACCTTCTTTTCTAAGAGAAGATAAGAAGGGATGATTAAACAGTCCACGAATAAGGGTTTTAATACCTTGAGGATGTTATTTACGCCCAGACAATCTCTATTTGATTTTCATTATCTAATTTCTCTCCCACTTCAAAGAGGACCCTTCCCCTCAATTAATAATTGACATTTTAGAACTCATCCGCCTTCCTGGTGGCGGGTGGGTGCTTTGAAGTGAGGAGCGTACTTCTATGAGAGAAATGTTATGTATTGATTGCCGGGAAGATAGAAGCCCTATCAAAGGGATTCCTCTTCGGGCAGTCAACACCCAGTCACCCCAGTCTGCTGGAATGTGATCAGGCGCTAGTCAAATTCTCTCTATCTGTCCATCTCTTTACATCCCCCTATCTCCTCACTGGTCCATATTGTGTTTCAGTGCTTCTTATCTAGAGTTAAATTGTCACCAGGAAAAACAAAGAAGCCAAGCCAGTGACATCATCACAGACGATGAATTCTACAGAAAAGCATGCTGACATTGAAAAAAAAAAAGAGAAGGTATTATTGCTGTATGTTTACATGAGGACACACTGCGGCTTTTCTCCATTATCTGTGTGGTCCTGTGTTCTGGCTGCACATTACCCTGGATGATGATCTCATTCATAATAGTCATTATGGCTCGCTGGAGATGCTTATCTTATGACTAACAGACAGCGATGTACAGAATGTAAACAGTAAAAATGGAAATGTTTTGTTTCCTGCCTGTTGGGATTATGGGTGTTTTCTGGATCATGTGAATAGGACGACAAATAGGCATCACTGATGTGAATGGTTTTGGCCAACAGGAAAATAGCTGATTCATAAAAACATGAATATAATCTCCCAGCAGTATTCAAAGATTGTCCTATTACACGTGCGATGGATAATAACTTAAAGATATTTATGTAATCTAGCCTCCAGCCCCAAACACCAGACATCACTAGTTGATCTATGAAGACGTCCACATATCATATAAACAAGCAGTTGTTGATCTGAAGGGCCATACATTGATTGTAATTTGACACTCGCATGCCAATCGTCGAGAGCACTTACAATAAAACATTCAGTGCTATGCTCATAAATGTGCATTGCCAATTTATCTGAAAACATAATGGCAACTGTCTGGATACCAGTGAAAACGCATAGCTCATTTTCAGCTTTGAACACTTAGAGGCCATTAGCAGAAGTGTAGGACCCAGGCCTCTTTCCACCATCAATATCCCATAAGTGGCTATGCGTACTGCTGGAATTCTCCCAGGCTGACTGGCAGCACTATTGTTTTCTGTGGATTAGGCAATCTGACTTCACCGCGGCCCATCAGGGGGTTCACGTAACGCCACCTGGAGGTCACTACACCCACATGACCCCTACTGTCTGCCGGCCGTCCCGATGACAGGCCGCCGGCCCTCTCGGTCCAGGCCAGACGGTAAACAGAGTGACCCCTACGCGCGTGCACACACACACACACACACACACAAAAACACACAAACACGTACACACAATTGTACACACTCGTCAGATGCTCCTGGAGTGTAAATTTTTAATGGAATGTACATTAAGGATCATTCATGGGCTGATACACGTTGTTTCACCACAGCTAATATTTCAGCAGACGCTGTATCAGATCAGGATTGAATGATTGATTTTCTATCAGGATGCTTTTCTTGAATGAATAATTCAGGGGTTATACCTTGTGACACCTCCAGCATATTCTATTACAGTAGCCTCTGATTTTACATGCCAATAAATCCCATTATTTGCCACTGGTGTAGCTAAACAATGTTGGGGCTAACGTCATTGCCATAATTTTATCCCTTTGCCCGTGTACTCTATTTATTGTCCTAGTATGCTCCATTTGCATGGGGAGGGGTGGATTTGGGCATCTTTTGCTGTGTTATGAGGCAGGTGTACGTGCTTGTTGATGACTTTCTCTGTTGCCCTTTTGTCTGTGATGAGAAATGGGAGCTGGTGGTGTCTGAGGTCACACTCTGATTACCTGTACCCAACCCGGGGTCAAATGACTCTTAAATATGTTGTTTACACTTCTGCAGCCCGGTCGGGAACCAGCAGCAGTAATCCTCAAGGATGTCTGGTTTTCCCTCATTTTGTTGTGTCAAACCCATGTGTCAAACACAGTGAGAGGAGGAGACTCCATCACATTTCATATACGTCATATTAACATGACGTATAAATTACGTCAATGTCGTTTAATTTTTATACAAGCGCACCATGATCAAAATGGTTTATAGGTGTATGTTAATGACATTGGAATTATATATACTTCTCTTACAGGTTATTGAATTTTCATACACCTATATACTGTAGTCACACCATGAAATGGATCCAGAAATGTCACTGTTATCTTAGTATGTGGCTGGAGTACCTAATAGCAATCGAATAGCAACTTAATAGTAATCTAATATCATCTTGTTAATCAAAGCTGCCAGGAAGTTTAAGCAAGGGATCAATTATTGCCCATTGTTCAGTTGGTCACATGATGGTTACCTTGTCCGACTGAACTCTATTAACAGATGTTTTAAAACAAGAAAGGGAGGAAAAAATAGCCCAGCGTGATTTGGCCTCTGTGTTGAATCGTCACCTGAAGAAAGATGATAGTGTCGTGTTTTTTGTTTAATAGCTCCTGCATCTTTTAGGAAGATCTCCGGTTTCAGCTGGCTGGCGTCCTAGAGCTGGACGAACAAGCGCTGGATAATTATCCTTGCCAGTGTAAGTACAAATTGCTCAGACTGGCTCCTGAAAGGGCTTGCTGAAGCACATCAGAGAGGCTCTGGCGGAGTGGTGGAGCGCCCCAGCTGGTCCTCGGCTAACTCTCACTGATGGCCTCTCTCTTTGTACAAATACAGACCAAACAAAAAAACAACACACACACAACCAGGCATGAACACATGCACACACTCACAATCCCCTCACTACAGAGTTTAATTAAAGACGAGGAGAAAAAAAAGCTACAGTTATCATTGGCCTGTGTGTAAGGGAAGTGAAGTGCTGGACTCAATATATTGTATTCCTCTTGCAATAACAAGGGCAGGTGGCTTTAGAGGACCAGAGTCATATTTGATGTCCAACATCAGACTACTTACACTTGAGCAGTGTGACATCATGATGACTCTAAGCTCATAACCCAGCAACAAACCTGCCAGTTGTTGTGTGGATAAAGGATTAGTCTGTCATTGCTTTTCCCGCTCTTTGAACCGGAAAATACTCCAACAAAAAAAGGACCTCACATGAAAGGCTCCAACTTGCTGAGAAAGCAGAAAAATTAGGGCAGTTCCTTACATGAAAGGGGTTGAGTCAGACTTGCGACCTCTTTTGAAAGCCCATGGCTGGGCGAGATTATGTGTGAGATTATGCAGGGTGTGTGATTTTCTTTTCTGCGCGTGTGTGTTGACCATGTCTTTACTGGCGTATCAGGTAAGGCCTCCGTCTGCTTCCTACATTGTTGGCGGATAATGAGGTGTGATTAAATATGAATGCTAAGTGTTTGGTGGCCGCAGCCCAAAGCTGAAACCAGATCCAGACGGGCCCATGGGCAGCATAATTAGTAACTGATGATAGATGTCATCAATGGTGCTTTTCCACCACAGCGCCGTCGGGCTCCATAGCTGGACCTTCTCACAGCAGGCCTGCTTTAAGCCGTCCACAGTTAATTAAGCAGCAAATAAACAAACCCCCAATACAAAAGCGTCGCCACCAAGCCCCAGTACAATTGCATTTGGTCTGTCTCGAAGCTAGCAGTCAGCTACATCATGGCTCAATAATTATGACCAATGAAATTTTACACCCTTTGCCAAATTATTCCTAATTCCCATGAACACCTCTGGGATGTTCATTTTGAAAGCCTGCAGAAAACAATATCAGCATTTCAAAGCTTCAGAAGACCAGTATGATGCCTTTAATAATGGAGAAAAGCCCTTTGTGCTTCTGTGCGATAGATGTGTTGGATTTTGAGGGCTCTCTGTATTGTCATGACCCTGTTGTGAGATTGACTCATTCATGTTGGAGTAGTCTCAAGGTTTTCATGCTCAGCTACTGTGCTGGGGAACCAGGAACATCACTGCACTGTGTCACTCCTCACTTTAGAGGAAGAGAGGAGAGAGAGAGAGAGAGAGAGAGAGAGAGAGAGAGAGAGAGAGAGAGAGAGAGAGAGGATAGTCACGTCTCCAGCT
>JAODLI010073276.1:0-13982 GCA_027575585.1 Percopsis omiscomaycus
GAGAGAGAGAGAGAGAGAGAGAGCGAGAGAGAGAGAGAGAGAGAGAGAGAGAGAGAGAGAGAGAGAGAGAGAGAGAGGGAGGACCAGATAGGTTGAAAGAGAAAGGCAACACAAAGAGCGTGGGGACATAGATGAAAAGGGACAGAAAGAAAGAAAAAAGACATTTTCACATGTACTTTACTTTTGTACTTTTTACCACCTGCCTTGGGCAGGGCAAGCCAACACGTAGTGTATATGCATAATACCTGAGAAAAAGCATGAGTTAAGAGGAACTACTTTCAGTGTAAGTATGGCTATAAATCAAAAGCACACGATTGGACAAAGTGCGCGCACATGCACATGCCCCATAAGTGTGTGAGTGCTAGCGAGGCTTGTGTTTTGACCGCTCTGCCACTAGTGGCTGATAAAGAAACGATACCCCTTTTAAAGGAGCAGGGGACGTTAGCAAACAAGAAGGTGAACGTTCAAGTAAGCCAGCAAGAAAGACAGTATCTGAGAGAAGCAACAGAAGGCTAAAGGGGGAGTAAAAGCGAGGCGACGCTAAGTCGTTGGGAGCGAGCTGACACCACAATGTGAACAGCTGAGAGAAGTAGCCCACAGCACGCAGTTGTCACAGGCCAAAGATGAAAGCTATGTGGCTGGGAGTGGAGCGCTCCACTGGTGTTAATTTTAAAGAGCCCCCCCCGCCCCAACAGCTTGCAAAAATACATGGAGGCAGTCGACCTTCACTTCTGCGTGTCTAAATTTAAGGGGGGCAGACAGGAAGCTAGTCTTCAGGAGGTACGGCTCCTGACCCACAGACTGTTCTGCTGGTCAGAGGGGACTGTTCATTTCAGACCCCATTGATACCGGCCATCTTTTATCCAGATTGTGTCCATATAAGATCTACTAGTTACCACTAGACTGGGGTCACATTGAGTTTGGAAATAGTTATTTTTTTTGTAACTTTGGTTTGATAAATGGGTTTGCTACATTCATCATCCCGTCATTGCTAGAAGGTTAAAACATCCACGTACGAAAGTACGAAATACAATACATTTACAGACACACGCACACAAATGAAACTCTCATTCAGATACAGGTGAAATGGGCTCACACAAACATATGAAATGCATGTGAAACACACTCGTTGGTAACATTGCACATTGACATGCTTCAGCATTCAACTTTAACTGTGTGTCAAACATTTTTATACGGATGAGTAAGAAGCTTTTCACACCTGAAGGCTATGTGCGGGAGTATATTTGGAAGGCATTTCAGTATAACCGGAAGGCAGAATAGGCCAAACGCAGGTGAAGCATAGTATATGTAGGCTCATTAGGAGTCTGTGTTCCTCGAAAGCTTATGCATCCAACGCTGGCATGCCATGTACGAATGACCTTACGAAGTGGTTGGGGGCATGTGTTTGTGGTGTGTGGTCACCCAGCTCTCTTTATAGTCTCTCTGTATAGTCTCCCAGCAGTCATCATCGTCCCTCTGTATTGCCGCAGTGCATCAATGAAGAACGGTACTGTATCACGTCTTCCTCATTACCCCTAACACCCAGCAATGACGGGAGCAGCGGCGTCGTAAGGCCTGGGCGTCTGAGGCTGCAGCCCTGAATGTTTTATGAATAACAGGAGTTTAGGAGATGCTCCGACCCAGTCCTGTGGCCGTGACCATTTGGCCATTGTCAAAGTGGCTCAAATCGGTACGCCTCCACATTTCTCCCCCATCCAACACGTTGACTATGAGAACAGACTGTTTACCGCCTGATATAACCCAGACCTTGACATTTTCACGAGATAATCAATGTTATTCGTGTCTGTGAGTGGTCATAATGTTTTGGCTCATCTGTGGCTCAACTCCCAGCCGGAAGGTCGTGGGTTCGAGCCCCAGAGTCGGCTTACTTGTAAGCATCCTTGAGCAATCAGTTTTTGGAGGGCAATCAACTTTTGGCATGACAACGGCACAGAGGCGGAACAACAATGACCTCCCATTTCTCCTCCGTACAGTACCTTTTGCACAGAACAGCGAGGCGGAATAAAGCCACAATATTCCCGGATTTTTACACTGTGTAAAAATAGCTATCGTAGCATTCGGGCTAATTAAAATATCAAAGCACAAACTCACTTTGCTGAGGAATTCCCTTTTAACATAAAAATAGATGCCAAAATAAATGACAATAGAAAATAAAAGGTAGCCTAACCTTAATTTTTCAGTTATACATATTCCAATTGTGTTTCTCCGTATTCACCTCAGCACTGATTCTAGTTTGGTTTGGTTTTCTAATATTTTTTGAAGGTATACCAACAAACAGATTGTTTGAGCACATAATTCCCTAATTAGCCGCATGTCAACATTGGACTAGCACTACCACTCATTACTGTGTCACTGTCACCAGTGCCTGACCACCCCCCCCTCTACTTGAGTGACAGGCTGTCAGCTATGTGGTGCCCAACTGTGTTTGACGTGAACTTGAAGAAAGAAGGGAGAGATAAAAGGAAGGGATGAAAAGAGGGAAGATAGGTGGATAAAAGGAGTGAGAAATGTGGGTAGAAAGATTGATTTAAAAAAAAAATGTCTTATTGCTGGATGACAGCCATGTTGTTTTTCTGCGATTTTAGCTAATAAAACATTTTTTTATTGGAAATAACTAACCAAATTATAAGAAGAGAATGAAAAGAGGGGACTAGGAAAAAGGGAATGTGAAGCTGCATTTCATTGTGTGGGCTGTCTGGCTTAGTATTTTCCCTTGCCGTGATTTACAGTGGTTAAGCACTGCAGTATGCAGTAATAACTTTGTTACAGCATTTGTAACATACATGTAGAACATGTTTGAGACTCCCACAGAATATAATGGAAACAAACAACCCCGCTAGCAGCTGTTATTTAAAGCAACGTAAAATTTGTCATAGCTGGTAAACACATTCTGTTAGAATAGTGACATCAGCGATGAGCATAGGGCTGTTATTAGGGCTATAACCTATTTACTAAACATCCTACCATTACATTCCAACATACCATTAAGTACTTACAGTTACAGCATTTAGCAGACGCTTTTATCCAAAGCGACTTACAATTACATTGTTCTATTACATAGAGCAGACAGGGGTTAGGCATCTTGCTCAAGGATGCTTACAGGTAGGCCGACTCTGGGGCTCAAACCCATTACCTTCTGGCTGGGAGTCAAACACCCAGACCACTAGACTATCCTGCCCCTACTTACTTAAAAATGAATGGCTAAGAGCCAATTCTAACACAGAGCAGGAAGGTGAGACATTCTTAAATAGTAAATATAAGAAAATATAGACACACTTCTTCCCGCCAATAAGGAAAAGGGGTAAATGGAGTGCTTTGAGTTGGAGAGGTCAGTGGCTGAGGTGCCCAGGTGACTCTTGAGTCACTTGCAGAAGGTCGGTAGCGGCTCCTGTTTTCGCCAGCTGCAGGGAGCTCGTTCCACCACTGCAACGCCAGGACAGATAACAGCAATGATGGAGCTCATCGATTTTTGCGCTCTCTTAACGAGCCTGGTTCCAGCCGACCAGCTCAGGTGGTAGATCAAAGCGGTCTGTGTCTGATGTGTGTTGTTATGAGGGCATGTTGCGTCATTTTGAAGAGAGTCGCAGTAGTCTAGACAGGAGATGGCCAGCGCGCTGCTGTTCATGTGAGGAACGTCCCTGTTACTTTGCGGTAGTGATGTTCTTTATCTGACCTCTGACCTGGGACCTGGGACTCCTTCTGTATCTGCTGCTGCAATTTTAGGCAAGTATTACATGCATTTACTGAAACTAGCTTTAAACATCTACTTTTTTTTAAACATTACTAGCTTTAAACATCTGCTTTTGTTCCCGTTATTTTGACATCATCATCATTCCCACATCACATTGACGCTGGAGTCACCATTATCCTCTGCAAGATTTAGATAAGTTAGACCGTATTACTGCCATTTTGCCAAACATTTCCTATAAATAGATCATATATATTTAAATACCATAATTCATCGGGTTAACCAACTGCCATCTCCTTTAAATGGCTAGTGCTCGTCTGAGAACTAATAGTAGTAGTTCAATATTTTAGTTCAGTACATGGCTGTTCCTATATGGTCCTGGTTCTGGCTTTGGGCCAAAATATCAACAGTATAGGTCAAAGGTTAATGACCATATGTTGCATTACTAGCCAGTAGTAGCCATACTATCCATTAAAATGGAAAATGTATATATCCTGTACTGCAATGGAGAGGTAGTAATGGAAGGTGGGTGCCATTTAAATGTAAAAAGAAAAAAACACAATAACAACAAGTGCAGTAATTTTGTTCATAATTAGTTATTAGTACTACTCATGTTACATACAGTACAATAAAATATCCTATTATGGATCACATGTATTATCATGGTAGCTATTTGATTCATAATGGCCAAAACGACTCTGATCCCATTAAAAGTCACTTAAGCCAATTGTACTTATCTGGGTAGGTGGGCCTACTGTACTCTTCTAAAATGGATGATTTCACATTAAGGATACATGTTTATTTATGGGTGCAATGCAAGCCTTAAAATAATAACCTCCACCAAAATAATACATTGAAACCTACAGTAATACCTTTCATTGAACACGGGATATCTTATTTTCTAATTCTCACCGAAACTGTGACATTCTCTATTACATGTGGAACAACACAATTGGTTCGTGTGAGAATAAGTGAGAATTGTATACTCAGCTGTACGAAGTGTGTTGTCATATACTGTATGTCTGTCAAATCCTCAGGGTACGATGGTTTGAACTTCAATTCTGAGTGGCGTTCTGTATTTGCAGTTATCAAAAAGTGTTTCAGAAAGCAAGAAGGCATAGGCCTACTCTAAACTGTGTCCTTTTAATGAAGATGTTCTGGTTAGTATGGACCGCTAGGGGTTACAAGTCACACCGTGCTCACTGTGGAAAACAGTATTATTGTCTGTCTGTGCTCCAAATAAATTTTTCATGAATGTCACAGATTGTGATACACACACACAGCTATAGAATATGAATATGTCAAATATCCTCTCTACAGTCTCTGTTAGTCCAACTGTTCTCATAAGTCTTATACCGTATATTCTAATTAATATTTATTTAAATGAGTTTATTCCAAGGTGACTGTAAGAATAATATATGCTTTTGACAATGGGTGGGCAATATCGCTATTTATGTCATTTTATATCTAAGGTACTGTATGTCTCACGATACCGTGGGGTGGGTGGGGGCTATAGCAAAATCTTTATATCCAAAAATACTTTTGACATTATCTACATACGTTTTCTTTATAAAGCTTGGACTTTATTTAATTCCATTAAATTTTACTCACACAGTCCTAGGTCAACCCCTAAATAAAAACCTCATCTCCGTTACTCAATGTATTAGGGTCAGAGACCCCAGCAAGCACAGATCGCCACCCAGCAGACACTGGCCTGATGCTCACATACCATTCAGCAGCAGGTTACCATTTCAACCCCAGTTAAACATGATGGATCGTGCCACAGTCCCCCATGCTCCATGCAGACAGGTCCAGCGATTGAGCTACAATGTGTTATAGCTGCTGAACCCCGTTTTAATTTGTTGAAGGCATCTGGCATTGGTCTCTCAATGAGGATACAAAGAATTGCCTCGTGGCGCCAAGCTGTAAAAATTATATTCAGAATTAATTAAATTTAATTCTCTTTTGGACCATTTCTCATTGTCCCGAAGGGCAAAGTCCTGCTGGCGGTTGACATTATTGACAATATTTCTCATGAGGAGTGGGAACCTGCAGCAAGTGTAAAATTGATTAGCATACGAGCTGACCATTAAATTGAAGGGAGAGAAGGGGGAGACTGATAAAAAATAGATAGGAACCAGCAGTAGTGACTTACAATGAGACTGGGCAATATTATGTAGTTCTGTCCTTATGTGCTCTTTTAACTGCAGTTTATGGGACTGAAAATGTTTCTCGCAATATGTTCAAGAATGCAGAGGTCTCAGTTGGAACTGAATGTCACCAAAAAGATGTATAATTCTCCTTTTATGTTTTCAGAAACAGAATACATTAATGAGAGCCCCATATCAAACATTGGAATCCATTTGATGTGATACGTAACATACTAATTAAAAACAGTTTGAATCCAGGACCATACTGTGCATTTCTTAAATAGGTCTATTATAATAGTTTATATTTTGTTATATTTTATTTTGTATTTTCTGTATTTGTTTCTGTATTTTTTCTGTTTCTGTGTTTTCTATCAATAAAGCTACTTTTCGCATTAATTCATCCTTTACCAGACATGTGATGTGTGCTCCTGTAGCCAACAGCCTTGGTGTAATGTAAATACGGCAAAACTACAACCACCAGCAGGTTCAGATGAAATGTCCGCCCTTGGAATTGAAAGAAAACCCAACTTTTCCCTTGTGTTGTGCAGGTGGAAAGGAGAATAAGATGCCCATCCTCATCTCCAAGATTTTCAAGGGTCTCGCTGCTGACCAGACGGAGGCGCTCTATGTCGGCGACGCCATCTTGTCTGTCAATGGTTACGACCTGCGAGAGGCGACACACGATGAAGCCGTGCAAGCCTTGAAGAAGACTGGAAAGGAGGTCATCCTTGAAGGTAAGACCAGAAGGTTCACTCCTCTGGTTGTGTCTGGAGTTACCCCTTTTTTTTTTACTTTTGAAACCGAGAATGCATGCCCCTCCTGCACCTCAATGCTGAGGGATTTGCATTCCTCTCTACTCCTCCGCCTATAGAGCTCATAGACTCATATCTTCTCTACCCCTCCCCCTGCATCCACATGCCCTTTTGTGCACAGTTGCATTTTAAACACTAGAGAGTGAGCTGGGGAGGAAATGTTTGGTTCTGGGTGCGTTGTAACACAATCGAGGAGTAGCGCTTTAACAGGAACAAATACATTTAAAAAAAAAACGAGAACCCAAAGGACACAAAAGTGTGAAGCTTGAGGTCGGTGATAAAAAAGGGTGGGTGATAAAGTATAAGAATTGCTCAGGAAGAAGCCAGAGCCAGACAGACAGTCAAACAGACAGACAGACAGACAGACAGACAGATTGGTTTAATAGCAATTCACCCAGTAAATCAACCGACAGATTTTAGTTTGAGAACCTATTTTTCTTTAACGTTTGACAGCCAACATTGTGTGGTATTTGGGCCAATATGTCCTGTGGGGCCCAAATATGATGAATCTGACAAGGACGATCACTTGAAATAGGATCTTTGATCAAGCTTCCTTGGAACATCCAAATAATGAGTTGACTCTAAACAAGCAAGCAGGAATCATAGAATCAACATTTTAAAACAGTGTTGTGACACATACGCACGCACATCGGATGCTAATGACTAGTCTTTCCCTACATCAAACACTTTATCACAGCAGTGGAACGTATGTTTGAGTCGGAGCAGAGAAGCCTGTGGAGAATGTATTGTAAAGCTTGCAGTGAAGCCGGCAGGTGTATTTTTTGAGTTCTCTTTATTCCCTTCTGACCCATCACACTCTTTGTTAAATGAGCTAACTGCCATGGATAATGAACTCACTGCCCCCTCCCCCTTCCCCATCTCTATTCTTTCTTCTATAACTCTTTTCTACCCCCCCCTCCCTCCCAGCCTATGTGTCTGTCTGTGAGTGATGTATGTGTTTGTTGTGCATTCAGCAGGTGTGAAACATGATGAGACGAGGTCCCTCGCTGCAGGGAAAAGAGAAACGGATTAAAACAATTTTTTCCACTTGCCAAGTGATTGCATCACTGGCGTTTGCACAACTCCCAACATTTCCCCTTCAAATCGATTTAGCTGCGAGAGCCTTTAGGAATGACGGTTGAGTGATCTATTACTGTGGTTGAGGGTCTTTAAAGAACAAGGAACATAAAGGAAACTTACAACTTTCTGCCATTCTGCTGTTTTTTTATTCTTGTTTTCTATTCATCTAGGAGTTCTCTGTATATGAAAGGTCCAACATCCAAGTTGAAATGGAACCCACCCACAGAGATGATGCAAGCTAACAACATATGCTCGCTCACTCGAACAGACTTGCCCAACCGTACATAAGCTCAGCCCATAAAAACAAAACCAGCTAAAAAGAAAGAAATATATATTATACTATATAGGTCCTTCAGACATGTAGTACATTGGCTGACATTAGGAGTATGTCCGCTCAGCAAGTCAGGGCAATGAAATAACGATAGAACGCCACTTGATTCAGGTTTGCAAGGCTTCCTTGCGACGGCAGTGGGAACATACAGTCAGGGGAAATCATTGTAAAGCCCTCTGTTTTATTCATCCACGGTCAGGCATAAAAGTGTTGGTTCACCCCCCAGCGCTTCCACCTCTGGGATGTGATACGGTGGGGTGGAGAGAGAGAAAACAGGGTCTCAGTGGTCTATTATGAAGAGGGCCTGTGTGTATGTGTGAGGGCATGCATGGGCAAGCTTTCGTGTGCAAGTGTGTGTCTGTCTCCTGTTTATCTTCCTCTCCCTGTAGGTGTGTATATAGATCTGTATGTGTGTGGTGTGAGTGTGTATCCCATATTGTATGTGTATACATACTTTAATAGACCATATCGGTGTGTGTGTGTGTGTGTGTCTGAGGGTCTATGCAGGATATGGCAGAGAGAGTCTCAGTGGTATTTCAGGTGAACAGAGAGAATGAGGAGTGGATTGCATCTATCTTGTCTTGACCTGAGGGCTATGCGCTTGTCAGTTGTAGTGGATGTGGTCTGAGATTGACCATAAAGATTATTACCTGCATGCTCAGAGAACAATGTATTTTACTACTGTAAGTAAGCAGACTTGCAGACTCTTTTCACAAGCAATTAATGCATAGCTAAATATGTGCTTATTACAGCTACAGTGCATGTACAGTACAGTAAAAGTTATTAATATTGTAGCATTAATTGACACATTTTGAAGCCTGTTGAAGAGCCACATATTGGAGAAGTTTCTTCTGACTGATAAAATAGTAGCATATACAGTATATATTATATATAGTTTTTAAATGTTCTATATCTAGTCTGAGGTGTAGGATAATGCAACTTGCATTATGTGAAGCATGAGTTCAAATGAAGTTGTCAGAATTCTAGAGTATTCTAGAGGGAGAAAACAAAAACAAAACGGAACAAATCAGAACAATTAGCTAGTCAGCCAGCGATTAATCCGTGAATGCAAATGATCCCGCAGGTTGTGACGGGAGTTTGTATTGAAACCAGCAAAGAAGCATGTGCTGGTCGATGTGAAACACTTTGAATGCAGATTGCTGAGCTGAACTTGTATAATTAAACGATTCATATCATTATATATAATATATATAATGATATGAATCGGGCTACCAAATACACTATTGCAGAATAATATTTCTATATATTATACGTGAATGTTATTCTGGAATTGTGTATTTGGTAGCCTGTACCTTCATACTGCTCATACTTAAAATCAATTGCGCTACACAGCTTCTAGATGTGTATATCTAGATGTGCTCCGTTGACAAACCGTCTACTTAAAAGAGAGTTGTATGCTGCAGACAGGGTCCCTTGTCGCATTCTCCCACTCTATTCCATACACACCCGCCCAAAAAATTGGAAATGGAATAATCAATGTATATGTTATATGTGTGATAGAAAGGTACAGTAAACACCTGAGAGGGTCACATAAATATTACAGAGCAGATGAATCCATAAAGCCACAGCCTCCTTCATTTCCTCCCTGCTATATTTACAGCAAGTGTGTGTGTGTGTGTGGTTGGTCACTGGAGGAGAGAAAGAGGTGGATAGATAATACAAATATTGTCTGACACCTAGCCTATATAGAGTGTGGAGCTATAATGGAGATGTGCACGAGTTCATATCTGGTGTTATTGCAGGGAATGGGAACCTTTACGGAAATATTTGGATTTGGGCGTAGAAACACAGTAAAACATTTTTTTCGATCCTATTCTATTCTATTCTTACAAAACGTTGTGAAATATAAATATACTAAACAGTATATACCACATAATGTGGTTTTAAAAGAAACTAACCCCGTACATTTTAAGGGGAGAATTTAATGGCATTGGTCAGAGGGAGAAGTTGTACTGGCCTGTACTGGTCTGTGCTGGTCTCAGCTGGTTTCTACCTGTGTTCCTTTGTGTTGTAAGCGAAGTGAAAGTGCATTCTTCACTGCCTGGCCAGACAGGACCCATTCCCCCATAGTATGTGGAAGCCACCCACCCAGCTGAATGGTACCTCCCGTTCCCTGGGCAACGAGGCCCTGAAAACATAGCCAGCCACACACAGACACACACACACACACACATGCATGCTCACACATCATAATTTAGTCACATACACGAAGCCACACACACATAAGGTGCAGGTATGAAGGATAGGACGCTCGGATATGTTTAAATGCAGTGGCAGGGCTTCATTCCGCGCCACTGGGTATGCTGTGTGTGTCTGTGTGTGCCTCTGTGTGTGTGTGTGTGTGTGTGTGTTGCTTTCATTGTGTGTGTCCAAGGATTAGGAGCGCTGGTACACGATGTGCCACAGCGCAGTGGAAGAATGTAGGACTTTCTAGGCCACAGCCATGGACAGGGAAGGGAGCTCAGTCCAAAACCCCAGAACAAGCATAATTCTTTAGCCCAGTCAGTTATCTACAGTGGAGAACCTGTGCGTGTCCCAGTGTGTACAGCGCGTTACCTCATATCTCATTATTGGCGACCACAGGGTTGTGCGTGTGCCGTGTGCTCGTGCTAAAACACCTATAGGTTGATCGCGTAAACCTTCAACGAGCCGTACGGGGCGGATGTCAGCCACCCAGCAGGCTAAAACCAACCATTAAAAAGTATTTGCCACGGTGGATAGGTTCACTTTTGAAGTCATTTAGCCTGTATGTGTGCGAGAGAGAGAATATAACAGCATGCCAGTGCCAAATGCCAAGCCATTTAACAATGGTCACCCGCGTCCAGCCGTCCCTGGTGTCACTTTGCCCTGTCCTGCGGATCTCATTAGGTTTAGGCCTGGGGATTACGCAGGCTTAGTTATGAAAGTTTCATGAGCTGGAGACTTTCCTTTGGCTAGAAATAAATATGTTCCTCCCTGTAGTGTACACTGCTGACTGTGTCTGGAACATGTTTTGTTAGTGATATCAGCTCTCCTGATTTCTGTTGTCCTTGAATGCCTGCGTCTACAATTGAGCACAAGGCAAAAGCGTTTTTGTCTAGCATACTTGTTCTCTTATAGAGCCTCTAGATATAGTTGTCACACGGAGGTCTCTCGTGGGCAAATAAATCTAACCTGTTAATAAGACATGTCGATGTTACAAAAAGACAATTGGACCTTTAAGACGTGACAATACAAGGGCTCCTCTTCTGTCGTATGCCACTCACAGTCAACATCACAGTTTTACATACAATGACTGACTCCATATTGGTGATTTATAAAGTTTTAAGACCTCCAACTATAAGGCGGAAATCCAACTCCATTCAATTCAACACGTGTGTTGATGGCAGATGATAGGGTATTGATAATAACTCACTGCCTTGTTGTCAATGGCAAACCCCAGTGGTTCTAACCTGTATGGAGCCCTAGGTGACTCACCCACATAATCCACAGAATAGCAGTGGAGTCGTTACACATGACTTACTACATGTACAAATCCTGATTTGGGTGATACATGGAACATAATAACAACTTCAGGGACACTTTGTTCACCGGTTCTCCTCGGGACACCATGTAACTACTGGCCCGTGGCGGTCTCTGCGGGAGCTCTTTCCACCTCCCCCTGCGGGCTCTCAGTCGACAGAGCAACAGGTGACAGAGCAACTCAGCAGCAGCGTTTACACACAAACAGACAGACAGAGGAAAGGCACACGCACGCACGCGCGCACGCACGCACGCACGCACACACAGTGACAGCGACCAGGCCAATGTCCAGGCCTGCAGGGCTTCGCAGCAGCCTGCTTGTATTCTCGTTTTTTTCCTGCCTCAAAGTAATTGAGCCCCTGTGTCTTGGAAGCCCCTCGCTGCCCCACTTCTCTCCGCCGCTCTCCCTTTTAGAGGCTGCCAGCCAGTGAGCCAGGAGCCAGGGGAGATTTGATGGGTTCACAGCTGGGCGCTAGCTTGTTTCAGTGAGCTTTATGCACCGTCGGCAGTATGACAGCTCGTTGCAGCTGTGCACTACCACCCTGATTA
The DNA here is from genome assembly GCA_027575585.1 of Percopsis omiscomaycus. Lineage (NCBI taxonomy): Eukaryota > Metazoa > Chordata > Actinopteri > Percopsiformes > Percopsidae > Percopsis > Percopsis omiscomaycus. The sequence goes on from JAODLI010073276.1 coordinate 12,154, forward strand.
TCTACTTCATCCGGTTGCTTGACACATTTGGTTTCAACTGTTTTAACAAAGGTAATAATCCGTTGTCCTTGTCCTCGAGCAAAGCACTTTCAGCCGCCTAAATATCCACTGTGACACACGAAGTGCATTGTGACTCAGGTGCGAAATGAAAGGAACCTGTTAAATAATTCCGCTTAAAAGTCTTAGTGTATGATTTTGTCTAATTGTGTTTTGGTAATACTAGTAGTAGTAGTACAGTAACACGTATACACTACATTCAAAGCTACAGGATTGGTACATTTCTTAGCCTGTCAGTCGGAGCTTTTGAGACTGGTACAGTTACTAGAATGAATATTGGAACCGCCGCGCGTTTCCCTCTGTTGGTTTGGCTTTGTCTACTTAATCTCCCGCATTTTAATCTCACCCTATAATATATTTTTTCTTCTTCTCAAAATGCTCCCGCCTCACCTTCGCCTAGTGAAACTCACACTTTGGGGGGAATAGAAAAGCAGCATGCTAGCTCATTGTCAAGTTGCCCTCCTGTGTTGCTGAAAAGATCTCTTCTGCTCACAACTGGCAGACAAACAAGAAAAAGATATCAGTAGGATAAGATGAATTTAATATTATTCTTACTGATTTGACCTGCCTGTCAAATTAAATTTGTGGGTGAATGTTCATGTGTGTGTGTGTCTGTGTGCGATAGAGACAGTGCTCCAATATAATCCGTCCAGTGTCAAAAACACAATTGAACAGAATGTACTGACGAAAAAAAATCAATAATCACGTCGGCTGCGAGAAACGTTATAGATTAAATGAAGTTGCATAATTATGTGATAAGTACTGACTCAATCAATGTGGAGACAACACAAACACTTGCCGAAATCAATGGCGTCTGGGCTGAATGTTCTAGCTTGTGAGGGTTGCGATAGAACTGCCTTTATTGTAGCTACCTCCACCTTTGTGACAGTGCCAGAGGAAGAATGCATGTACTGTACGGCTTAATTAAAACGTTCAGGCTCCTGCTCTTGTGACAGCATAATTATCACTGTGAGCAGAAACCTATCCCATGCAGCCTGACTCAATCCCTCACCCCCCAACACACACACACACACACAGCTCTCGGCTTTCAACACCACCTTCTGTTGCTTATTGAAAGACTTATTGAATTGCCAAGAGGTAAAGACAAAGTACATATGGTGGTAATGGGGACTCACGTACGCTCAACTCGTGCCCCTGCCAAAAACACGCACACGCTATCTTAATTTTTATATATGGAGTGTGTTTAGAGGATATACTGTAACATATTTCAATTAAGCTTCAGTCTCGATTAGAGATTTTGTTACGCTTCCCTCATATGAGCAGGTGTGCAATTAAATGTAGTAGATGGCAACTTGGTTTTGATAACAAATACACACACACACTAATCCACAGAATAGCAGTGGAGTCGTTGCACATGACTTAGCCAGAGGCATACACTGCTGTTGTACAAATCCTGGTGATTTGGGTGATACATGGAACATAATAACAACTGCAGGGACACTTTGTTTTCCGGTTCTCCTCGGGACACCATGTAACTACTGGCCGTGGCGGTCTCTGCAGGAGATCTTTAAACCTCCCCCTGCGTGCTCTCAGTCGACAGAGCAACAGTTACGGCAAGCCACTCAGCACTACGGTTGCTGTACATAGTTCACACTTTAGTAGCAGGCTGGAAACTAATCTGCAAGTCATATTTAATCAAACGATGCACATTATACCTTTCTTTCATACATACCTTCTCTCTCTCTCTCTCTCTCTCTCTCTCTCTCTCTCTCTCTCTCTCTCTCTCTCTCTCTCTCTCACTCACTCACTCA
>JAODLI010073287.1:0-13981 GCA_027575585.1 Percopsis omiscomaycus
GAATCATATGAGTCGGGTGTGTCTTATCCTCCGCCGAACCCCTAAGACTGACTCACCGAACCCCTGGGGTTCGATCGCACCCAGGTTAAGAACCACTGGACTGGAGGCACGTGTGACTGTTTATGTCACAGAAGCCTTTTAAAGTGTTGTATCTGCTGCCGTCTGGTGTTTGAAAATTATGCTTTAGTCATGGGAAAAGAATGTTTTAATATATTGGGATGGTTTAAACTAAGAAATGTATGTGATACTGTAGAGTTTAGAAGTATCTGTGTTCATTAATGTGAATTGATTTTTTTTAACAAGTGTTTATAGAGTGATGACAAGCTTTTTAAGTATGAACTTAAGAAGCTTGTCATCACTCTATAAACACTTGTTAAAAAATCTTCAAGCAGACAAATACACATTGTCCTGAAGCTTTAGAAACGCCTCAAATTCATGGCCACAAAACGTGGCCATGTTTTTTTGTTTTCAAGGAAAAGTCAAATCCGTTTATCTACTGAACGCACCTCAAAACACTGCATGCCATTTCCTAGGCGACCTGTCTGCCTCTGACACGTCATTGGTGGAGCTCGTTGAGCGCCACCGTGGGCCCCTCCCCCAGGAACTGATGCCCCTCCCACCGTCAGACAGGGAGAGCCCTCTGGACTGGACTCACCTTGTGGATGTGGCCAATACGTTTGAGAGTGAGGCACACATACAGTGTACAACCAACTTTTTATAATATGCATGCACTACGACAAACATTTTTGTATTCTGAGGTCATTGCTTAAATGAATGGGATTGTGGTTCACCAAATTTGAGATGGATTAAATCTCAATTAGTGCTAATGATAATTAAATGAAATTAGCATTAGCTTGAACTTGTTGAGTAAACCTGCTCTTTCCTGATGCAAGGACCATTATCAGTGTCCTCAAGTTAATAGTCTTGCTCGTTTGCCAACCAAATAGCATGCAGACATCCACACTGTTTATATATAATCGTGTTAACCTCGCCGTCGCCATCTGTTTCCAGTCCAGAGAGGCTTTGTGTACGGAGACGCCAACCACCGAGGCAGCGGGGCCTCTAGTCCCCAGCAACCTCACATCGAACTGCAGCCTGCTCCACCCTCCAGACCTGCATCCAGGTAACGCATACGCACACACACACCAGAAGGGGTTGTGATGTTATGCCAAAGGACATTAGAAACTGATGAACATTTTGGTAATAAATGCTTGTGCCATGCATTGCATTGGTAAAGGAAACCATCCACTTGGTTTAAGAGCTTGTTCACCTTGCAACCAATTGTACTTTCAATAAAGAAAGATTAGTTAAACTTCACAGGTTCATGAAGCATGGATGGAATATTTATTCACTCAGGTGGGCTTGTTTCCATAATGTGTCTTGTAAAGCCATCCCTCGAAAATTGTAAAGGTGCTATTGAGTTCACTAAGGGCTTGGTTTACACAGCAGTGTAATTTTGGTTTAAATGAAACAATAATGCTGCAAATAAATAACCAGGCTTATGTGAGAATACTGGATTATAAAAAAAAGATATTAACATTTAAGAGATAGTTGTGCGAGTCTGAATTTTTAGGTTAAAAAAAAAACAAAAAACTTTTAAGGGCTCAATTTCCAATGTTAAAATATGTATTCACTTACATCCTAGCAAAGCACTTTGGGTTAAGCTATTGCACCACATTAAAATATTAATGGTTTAAACTAATGTGGATTTAGATTTTTTTAAATTAAGCACAAGGAAAATATTCAGAACAAGACGGGGAATAGAGGATAGAATTAAATCATCAATACATTATTCATGTTTTTAAACTGATTTAAATTGTGATGCTTATCTTATCGTGACCCATGTATCGTGATACGTATCGTATCGTGAGCTGCTTGCCAGTACCCAGCCCTAGTTTTTGGGTTGTTGATTTTCAAAATCGTACTCGTTATTTTTTAGCCTGCTCTCATACTCTCTACTCTCATATCCCACCTCCAGCAGCTTTAACTGTAAAATGTCAAATATGCATATTAACAAAGTTCTGTACTGGCTCTTTGTTTTAGTGAGGGTCATATTGGGCTGGAGAGAAAGGTCACCAAGTTGGAAGCTATGGTCAAGATGTTGCAGGAAGACCTAAAGAAGGTATGACACACACACACAGCTCCAGTAAATCCCTTTTTTGCTGTATACTGTAAACAAATTAGATGCAGCATTTTTGGTTGATTTTGTGTTCCGCAGAGAAAACCCACAATTCAGTTATATTCCCATGGTAAACCACTGAAAATAATTGTTAGAAAGTAGGCCTGGTTAAATGTGCTCATGTGTTATTCAGCAATACTTGGTCCATTTATCACAATTTTTGAGGTGATGCTTTAATGGTAAAGGGTAGGAATTATACCCAAGAAATGACTCACAGGTTGTTCTAGTGTTACATAATTAATTTGCCTCGAGTTAAAATTTGAATGTCACTATCTGACCCTGACACCCTCCTCTTCCTCCTCCTCCTCCTCCTCCCCAGGAGCGCGAGGAGAAGCTGCGCCTCCAGGGGCAGATCAAGAGGCTTTGGGAGGACAACAAGAGACTGCAAGAGGAGTCGCAGACCTCCGCCGCCAAGCTCAAGAAGTTCACTGAGTGGGTCTTCAACACCATCGACATGAACTGACCTACGCACACACATTGCACACGCACACACACAAACAGGACACATGAACACAGTCTCAACACGGCAGAAGCTAAAGGGAAGGGAGTGTAGCGTCGAAGTGAGGATTTGAATGATTTCTTCTGGTAAATCAAAGTCTACAACCCTGAACTCTCCAACTTTAACTAGTTTAGACTGAAGGGGTCATTTATATCCACTAACACTGGCCTTCTCAATCCTACTAAAACCCCCCGTGAAACCACTCAGGATGTGAAAAAATTCATCATCGTTCATCTGACAATGAGGGATGAAGCTCTGGGGCCAAAAACAACTAAATTTACGATTATTCTTTATTTTGCGCCAAAACAAACGATCACCAGATTGCTGATAAATGGAAACTCCGCCCCGCGTCTCTTGAGAGACACGATTCCAAGACCCCTCATCCACGTTAAATCCAGCATCCACTACTAATAAATGCACTTGACCTTTTGGGACAAGTTGTGTTCTTGATTGTTCATTTTTAGCATTTGGTAATTAGGGAATCACCAAATGGATCCTCCCACAGAGAAGGCTGGCTTTATTCCCTCTCCCCCTTTTAAGCTTGTGTCCCGACACTTGACTAGACCTCGTTCTGAGCTCCAAGAGTGACGGTCATTGAACTGCCTCTGCACACCAGGGGAGGCCTGGTTTTGTACAGTATTCCTTGACTGTCCTCTAGCGCCCAGACTTAGCTCCGGGGTATGTAACTTGGAAAGAATTTAAAAGCCATCGGCAGAGGTGCCACACACACAACTTGACTCCAGAGTGCTTTTGGTTCATCTTTGTACTGTGACTTCAAAAAGCAATAGGAAGAAGAAACGCTCCGGTGAGAATAACAAGGGAGATTTCTCTGCAGTTCAGAGTGGGATCAGGTGTTTTAAACGATGCTAGAACTTTGCACAGCCAGCATTCACCCCACAGGAGGTCACACCAATTCTTCTTGGACAACCAGAACATCTTCAGGCTTCGGTACGGCGAGTCGAATTGAACACACGTGAACTGCTATCACAATGAATGCCGTGGCCTGAATAACCATATAAGTTGACATATTTTTGACAATTGAAGGGACTCCCCCTCCCGCCACAAGAATAATTTATTTCCTTGTATTATAATTCCAATAAATAAGTTGTTCTGTTCGTACAATAAAACTGACTTCAGTGTTTAGTATATAGAAGGGGTCACTTGCTATATTATTTAAACTATTTCTTTCCTCATTCTGGCTAAAGGCTGACTATATGGCTATTTTTTTTTCTTATGTATTCTCTTGTATTTTGTGGTGCCCGAGCCTGCTGTTGTGTTGCTTTCAGTGCCCTCTAGTGGTGACAAGTGGAATTATCATGCTTCTTTAATGTGCTGCCACTTTGTATTATCAAATGCCTCTTTAAACAATCAGTCAAATCAGTTATTTTTATTCTTTAAAAAGGGATAAGATGAAGGGAATGTGTGTTTGTGTATTTTCTGTGGTCAGGGTCTTAGTGGCAGAGTGACATTAAAATGGATTGAATGAATATTGCAATTCATTTTGAGGTGACCGATGTAACGGCAGACAGGTGCAGCCCACCCGTGAGAGTGTGTGTTGTCTTTGTGTTCATGTGTCTCTCTGTGTATCCTGCCGTACCTACAGTGTGTGAGGGTCACATAGAAGTTGCTGGAGAGGGGGGGACGTGCCTTTGAAACAGCACCTGTGGAACAGATGAATAGCATGGGCTCTTCTTTAAACTAGTGCAGCACCTGGTGACACACACATACACATGCACACTTATTGTGGTTTCAAGAGCCACATGCCTTTCCCAGGTACATTCATCATCCAGGTGCCTCAGTACGCAATCGGTTCAACATGCCCTTAATATAAAGCCTGTATCTCCTGTCTTTTCCCATATCGCCATTTGATGACAAAAGCTTTTTTGTCTTAATTTTGAAAGTAAATCCGTTTTTCCGGTTTGATTACCTGTGACTGCACTTCAGGGAAAGACACCCAGCAAAGTCAGGCGGGTCAGAATGTAAAAATAGAAATGTGATCTTTACGAAGACGGACCTTTTCCATTCCGTTCTGCAGTTTAGCAGAGATGAGCGTTTTGTAGTCTCGGTTCTGTTCTAAGAATCCTGTGTAGTCAAACGGCAAACCAGACTGTATAGATAGGAACCACATCTATAGACGGTTATTTGTTCTAGTAGTGGCTGTGTTCAGTAAGTCGGTCTTATCTGACCGATGTTGTTTAACATGGTTGAAGTTGAGGCAATATTGACTTAAAACTTAGATGGTCACGGTTTGTTGTTTTGCCTTGTGTGGGATAACATTGGCTAGCATTTATCTCACTATCCCAATACAGTATGTACACTTTAATGTAAATGTTATGCTACACACTCTGGTTCTCTCTATGTTGAGATGCTAAAATGCTAAGAGATAGTTTGCTGGGTATTTTAATAGTAGATAGAAAGTGCTATAGTTTTTGTATCTTTAATGTAAAAAAGGGCCAAATGACAAAGCTTTCTGAAGTACAGATGTTTTGTGCACATCTTTACAAGTGCAAATAAAGAGTGAAGTTGGATGTTTGATATTGCTCTAAAGTTATACACACGCGCATACAGTACACACAGATAGTTTTCACCAGGCCAGGTCATCTGTTGTGAATGTTCAGCCATGTTACATATTTGTTTTATTCCTATAAACTTTCAGATTTTGTTAATTGGAATTTCTGCTCCTGCTTGCTGAAGGACAGATTTGGGATATGTGAATGTTCCAGGTGTCAAAAATGTTCCATTTTGTACATTTTTTTTGTTTTTTTGTTTTAATAATTTTTGTAAAAAAAAAAAAAAAAAATCTTTGCACAATATTTGGTATAAAAGTTTAACTATGCAGGTATTGGATGTGAATTGATCCAATCCTGTGTGGTGTTGTCTAAATGTACATGGTTTTGCTGTATTTATCCTGCCAGTATTGTCGTCTGCGTGATTTATTTTACTTTTTAAGGGAGGGACAGTGCTTGATTTAATTCTCTCTAAAAATCAAAAAAAATTATTTTTACTTGTCACTGGTCAGACAAGACTATTCTGGACACTATGTATAGAAATACTTCCGTCTGGTCTACCAAATTTGTCAGGTCAGTAATGGCATTAAAGGAGTGGGATTTTAGATCTTCATTGGGGTTTCCCTGCATCTCCTTGATCTAGGTTCTCAATATCTCCTTCCATAAAGTTACCAGTTTCGCATTGGATATGCACACAAATTTTAAAGAGGACGATGATTGCAATGTAAAATATGGTATACATCCCACATTTGTAATGTGTAAAGGTATGGAAAAGATATTTGCAGTGATCTCAGTATTGACGTTTCTGAAATAAATAAATGCTGTATTGATTCATGGTGCTCGTGTTTTCACAATGGTAGAAATCTACATACAGAGCCTAACCTCCAAACGGGGCCACCAATTTGCCAAGTTATGTGCAGCTTCAAGTCAAGTCAAACAGTGACAGTTTTAGGGCACATTAAATCTAGATAAATTTTTTTTAAACACACCACTAGCCTAGTTTACATGTCAATAACATACTCGTACCGTAAATGTTTTCCCACTTGTACTCTTTCGCACGCATCCACAAAGACTTGTCTGTCTTAGTCAGGGGTAAATGCGTGTGTTGGTCACAGCGGTGCTATTGTTGTACATAACTGAGTGAATAATTGAGTAGAGAGGCGAGGACTGGGATTTGGTCTGAGACTGCCCCAGGCTAACAATGTTCCACTACAATACTCTGATTGCACTGTTTATCTGAGCTCAGCGCTACAGCTAGAATATCTCAGTAATATTTCGTTCTTTATCCTCTCGGTTGATCACGACTGCTAAAGAAAATGTCAAAAGGAAGCATTATAATGTAATTCATGCAGTGCCAATAAGCAGTTCTGTCCAGTGTCACCTATGTATAATACCGCATTGTGTACCTATGCAACAAGCTGAATCTCTTATCTCACGTGAGTGTACGTGGTTCAAAACTTATTTAAATGGCATATATTAATTTTATGTATATGAAATGATTTTTTTGCTCTTAACATAATTTGGCATTCTTCATGATATTGGCACCTACTGTACACAGGGCTCCCCTGGAAAATAATATTCTTACTTTGGAACCCATTTTTCCCTGTTTCTTTCATTGTTACTAAATAGTTAATATGAGTTTGTCGTTGTCCAATTGGAGGTGAAGGTCAGAGGGTCTCGTCAGTGGATTCTTTTGTGGGATTTATGTGAAATTTGACTTCTAAAGCCTTTTGAGAATAAAGTTATGATTATAAACTAGATATTAACTCTATTTGAAACCCAATCTTATTGTAGCTACAATCTCGTGTAAACACCATTTTGCTGATATAGCTAATGCAGTAATGGTTTAGCCTACTTTTAATTGTGACATCCTGTACATTTCCGCCCCATTCTCCTATGCTATCCATATGTGGTTTGGTTTCGAAATTATCATTTACCTCTTACTTACAGTAGGTGTCACAAAAATAGCCTAAACTGGAAAGATTGTAGCTTTAACCTCCACTTTAACAACAATAAGTCCATTACTTTTACAGGCCAGTTTACCATCGCAATGGAACTTTTTACAAGAGAAGAGAGAAAGACAGAAATAATGGGGAGAAGGTTGCGCATTAGACCTCCTTGTTTCAGGTAGAAAATGTATATTTTAAGGATTTGATGTAAAGTACACCAGAGGCTTTAAGAAAGGTCTATAAAACCTTATTATACTACCGTATAAAACATCTGGGGACATCTATGAGACGTAATGTGGGTGGAGCGGTAAACTGACTTCGAAACCAATCCAACACCTTGTGAAGACGAAGGGTGAAAATTAAATTAAAATAGGGGTGATGCTCATTTCAACACAGTCCCACCGGCAACTTTGACAAAAGCTAGCTTTGTAGCGACATGGCCAAGGTTGAAATTTAATCAATTTTGTCCATCAAACACACTTTTATTTGAACATAATTGAACATTAGAGTTTGACCCTACTAAACCAGTAGAATGTTTTACGTTATATTATCTCATAAATCTATGGCATATGCTTGTCTGTCTGGTACCGTGAGACTAACCACAAGGCACATGCTATCTTTTACATGTATTTTTAAATTAGTTGTGGGATCGGTTGCTGCTATTTTGTGTCTTTAGCTTAAATTTATCCAGGAAAGGCTTTCATTGAGTTTTCTTTTTTATCAATTCCCTAGTTCACATTGATGCCTAGGAGTTGCCTAATACATTTTAAGTCCTCGCTTCGAGCAGTTGCTGAAGATAAATTCACCAGCATGTGTTGAAGAGAGAGGGGAGAATTGAGACACAATTCTCACAAAATCTTATTTAAGCCAGCAACATTGTAATTATCATCCTCTTGTGGCCTTTTGATCTTCAAAAAGAAAAGGTTAGCAAGGCTTGGTTCAGATTATGTACAATAATGTTTTTTGTGCAATTTCAGGTGTATACAGCAATCTATGACATGGTCTAGTCAAATTTATAGGTTAAGTAATTTAGGCTACTAATTGTAAGTCGCTTTGGATAAAAGCGTCTGCTTAAATGCTTAAATGTAAATGTAGTTTGACCATTAATTGTCTGAGATGTTAAAGATGCTGTAGGCAACACAAAAAATGCATAATGAGAAAAAAATCTTTAAGACCAACCAAAACCCTCAAAAACATCTGATTTACGCTTAAAAGGAACTGTGTTTTTGCGCCCTTTAGAACCCCGAATTGTCCTACTTATCTCACTGTTGTTTTTGAAACACAACTGTTTTAGATGGTGGGGGTAAAGAACGGTATGAGTACTGGATGTGGAGAGACATGCGGTCTCGGACACAAATGGATGAGTCCCTTTAATTTACCTGCTGATGCCACCCGAGTCCCCACACAAGTGCGTCTGATGTCCCAGCAGCGGTGTAAGGACTCTCCTATTAGGTCGTGTCTGGGGGTGCTAAGTGGCCTTCAAGAGGTTTGTGAATCACACATTTCTAGACATGAGCAATAGCTCTTCTATGATTTGACGTAGTGCCTTATCTTGACACCACTTTATTGTGAATTGTCCTGCTATGCTTTTATTCCCCCGCACACCGTCAACCCACACACAAAGCCTCATAGCCCTCTGGGTGGAAGAACTGAGCAACTGACCTGTTCTTCAAGACAGAGCTCTGTTATTTGGCAGAGTGATGAAAAAATAAAAGTTGTTGTTTTTAACAGATGCATCAGAGGTACACATACACAGACAGATGAAGAATTGTTCCCACAATTTGTATGTAGGCAGGCTCTATCAAAGGTCTATATAACCTATGTGTGGGCCTAATTCATCTATCTGTATGTATGTATAGTGCTTCCATCGTCTGATGTGCATTTCCTTTTGGACCGGTGCCTTATGCATTTAGTGTACACTATAAACGTATAGTCTGTGTGGCTGAGTGATGGTTCTCAATATTCAGCAGGCTAGCCTAGCAGTCTAGGCCGAACCACACACACACCAACCATCTAACAAACCACTAGCATCCCTGTTCCACTGGGACTAACAGCTTGCTTTGAAAGAAAGAATCTAATGCAAATAGTAATTTATCATCTCGTTGTAGTAGATTCTGGAGGCTTACAGTAAAATGCTGAAGGTTTAACCAAGACCTGGTGACATGATATAAGGAGGCAGGAATTACTGTAGCAGTGTATACCATCTGTTGAAATCTGCTTACATTGAAGAATGTGTGTTTTTTTTTGGCTGCAAAGAGCTATAGTAATACTATTTTTGCACTGCTCCATCTGTGATAAACATGCCGTAATGAACCCCAGACACCCTGGACCCAGGTAGTGTTATTGCTGGAACGTTGACCCATATTTTTTAGCTTAAGCCTCCTTTCCCGTTCTGTTCTAAAGCTTAGAAATCAACTTCCCATAGGTGAAAACAACTATGGCCCCATTTCTAAACTGCTTGTCCTGTCCTGGCTAAAGTTCAGTCAGTTAAACGATTTGTTTAACTGAAAATACCATCTTGAGTGAGGTACAGTCTGGTACCTCACACATAGGGCCCTATTTTACACCCGGTGCAAAGCACAACGCAAGTGTCCAGTGCCCACGTTGTAGCACATGTACTTGTGCCCATCTGAGCGCCCATAGGTGTGCTAGTCTTAAAATAAGGTGTGGTCAATCATATTGTTGGTGCATTGTTATCTTGAGGCAGCAGAAAGCGATTACACTATTAGCCAACTAAAAACCTGGTCTCAAGTCAATGGTTTATCTTATGTGCGTTTCCTCATTTCCTCAGTTTCCTCTGCAGAGAAGCAGAGGCAAATGCATCATTACAATAGCAATCCGCCAAGGTGAAAGCGCACCTGGCTCTTAAAGATGACACTTATTGTTTTAATGTATGTTATGCCTAAGACACACCCACGAATAATCAAGAGACTAAGTACAACATTATGAACCAAGCGCCTGGCGCTGCAACCATTTTTCCTGCTGTTTAAAGTAGCAAAAGTGGATTTGGACACGCCCTAAATGCACCTGCACCATGCGTTTAGACTGAATCTTATACACGATCCCATTCAGTTCTACATTTCATCACAAATGTCCAATCACTCACCACGGTACCTTATATGAAATTTGCGTAGACAGTTAAATTTACTTGTGTTTTCTTGGGTCTACAAAATCCTTATAGGTAAGCTCCCTCATTATCTCTGCAGCTCCTTTTAGAGACTCCCATCATGAGACCTGGTTCGCCAGGTGGCTTCAGCTGACAGCGCCCAGGGCCTTAACAGTTGTGGGAGAGTCTGCCTTTTCTAATAGAGCGTCTTTAAGGGTTGGAATCGGCTGCAGATCTCACTCCTCTGTGTGGCCTTAATCGCTCTGAGGGGGTTCAAGCATCTTGTCCAGAGTTACGTATATTGCGTTTTTGTATTATGTTCTACTGCACTGTCTGACTGCTGCTGCTTTTTATTCTACCTAATTTCCATAACAATCCACTTGTTTTTATTAGGACACATTTCACTCGCTGTACAAACTTATCTTCTATTGCTTTCTGTCTCTCACACTCAACTTTTTCTGTCTTGATTTTGGTCACTCTCTCTTTGTGTAAATGCTATTGACGGGACAGGAAACATTGAACAGACAACACACTAAATCCACCAACTACACACACACACACGTGTAGACACACACACTTCCCTGTGGACCACCCCTTCCTGTTTACTGTTTCTCAATAATTCAACTGGTCCAGAGTGCAGTCTTCAGTTACCATTCAGACAGCTGCCGCGTATGCATGTAAAGAGTGTCAATGGCTTTAGCCAGAGTGGTCCATTAGTGTCACTGTTGTTGATGGTTAGCTGGTAAGTGCACATATTGATTTGGAAGCTTATTGACATCCATCTTTCCCATGTGTGCGCTGAACTGCAGATGAGAGGAACATCCAGCATCCAGCTGGGTGTTCCAGTAATATTCTATTGAAGTGAGACAGAAATGAATTCTAGGGTCTAATGCTGCCCAGCAGCTAAAGTGTTTCCAGAATGCTGTACACCTGTAAACCCACACAGGTGTTTTTAGGTGTTTTGGCTGATTAGACCTAGCGTGCGTTCAGTTATAATTTTACGTTTTGTTACTTTCAGTCAACTTGACAAAGTGCTGAACTGAACGACTGTTTTATAACTTGGAAGAGTCGTGGTTTGGATTGGATATGCCATCTGTCAACATGGCTCATTAAAAACAAAGGGATTGCTTTTGGTATGTCATGCCCAGCAAAGCGGAAATCAAATTGGTTGCTGGAACTCAGCAAACATTATAGAGGAAACAGTTCATCCAGTTAAGTTAACAAAACGTAGAAAACACTTTGTCTATTGAATGCACCCCCATTTTCTGGTTGAATTGGATACTCAGGTGGCAGTTGTCCTGCCCTAACAGGTGCCACAAACTTGACATAGGAGACTCAGGAAGATGTCAATTAAGAGGCATGCCAAGAAACACCTGTATCCAGAGGCTTTAAAGCAAAGTGAGAAGTTACTAGACTGAAATAGATTGTCTAGGCTTACCTAAGATGTAAACTACATTTTTCTAATTACATGTCTTTACATAATTCATGTTTTTACATTATCTTTTTAAATCTTAAATCTTTTCCGTCTTTCTCACACCAAATAAAGCTTTTACTTACTTTACACACACTTAACAACACACATACTCTTCTAGACTCTTCTGTTTACAATTAGGTCATTTAGCTGTTTAGCTCTGAGTGTAACCAACCAGTTTCCTCCTCTAGTCCACTGTTGCATCATGTCCTCTGAAGTACCTAAGAGCCCAGCTAAAAGGTCTTCACCAGTGAACCATTTATCTGGGCTGTCTACAGCTCTCTACTTCAGGCCTGAAATAAGTTATATGGAAACAAAGGGAGACAGGGTGTACACACCATTATGGATAATTTTTTCCAGTGTTTTGGCTCTCCCACGACCTTAACGCTGCCCCTAAATAACTACAGTACTTGATTGGAACTCTTTATAATTCTGAAGGCTTACAGTAAAATGCTGAATGGTTAACATAGACCTGGTGACACAATATTAGGAGGCAGGAATTACTGTAGCTGTGTATACCATCTGTTTGACTTAACTCTAAGTCACTTTTTAAAATGTTAATATAATGTATAAAATACAGTAATACCATAGCTAAATAGTAATTTAGTAACTTAAGATGAGCTCATACGTTTGTAATTTTAATATATTTTGTGCTTATCTCTGCACCTTATCTATATTCCCCACTTTGGCTATTGATCCGAATTTCCCCTTAGGGTTCAATAAAGTGTGACTTTACCTTATCTTAGCATGTATGGGATTCAAACCCATAACCCAAATAGCATTGCACCCGTGGTGGATAGCCAATGTGTCTATTTGCACCTGGGTGAGAATAGCCACAACTATTCCACAACCATTCCGCTATTTATACCCAAAAATACATAAACACTGCGTTGCATGCATAGTTGTGTGGTTGAAATTTACCAGCAGTAAATGACTGACCTAAGACCTAATTCATGTGCCTTGTTTGTGTCTTGTATCTATGTGTATTTTGGCATAATGTTATTGAGAAGGGAAATATGGTCTGACAGAAGGCTGCTGAACAATATAACGTGTCAACATGTACAGTAAAAACATACAGTAATAGTAATAATTTACAAAAGGAAAAAAATAAGAATAACACAAAAACATAAGAGGACAGGGATAAAAGAAAACAAGATTAAAAGTCAACAACCGTTAAAGACCAGCGTCAAAAGGTTTGTCTTTAACAACAACTTAAAGGTTTGCGGAATCTATGCACCTCTAATATGCAAAGGTAAGTTATTCCAAAGATTGAGGGCAGCCATCCCAAAGGCTCGGTCACCCCTATTTTTGTGCCTGGATCTGGGGACATCCAGGAGCATCTGGTTGGTCAACCTCAGAGCTCCAACTGGAGCATGGGTTTTGTAAGAGTTCGGCCAGATAGGTGGCGCCAGGCCATTAAAAACTTTAAAAGCAAGCAAATCAATCCTGAAACGAACAGGAAGCCAGAGGACTGCAGACGACCAAGTGATGACTGTTCTAGACCCACGTTCAGAGAATTGCAATCTACCTGAGAAGTAATAAAAGCATGGATAACTCTCTCAAAATCTTTGGCAGATAGACCAAGGCTGACATCTAGCAGTAAGAGTCACTGTTTTGCCTAACCAGTGGTGCCATCCTACAATGTTTTATCAGGTGCACAGACACGGCTGTTTATTAGTTGGTATAAAACCCTTTCTCATATTTACTTTGGCGCACACTAGCCGTTGTGATCACGGCCTAAAGCATACCGTTTGTCCACTTCCAAGTGTAATAAAACCACAGAAATAAGGTTGTTGTGTAAGAGTCATTCTATAATAGAAATTCCACAACTTTTGATACCAAATGTTGGCCGGGATCTCATAACCCCAGCCCTTATCTTAACCCTTACCTTAACCACTAACCTCAGGTTCATCATAACCCAAACCCGGTGAGGGTTGTTTACATATGTACAGACAGTTATGGTTGGGGGAGGCTTAGCATGGCCTAAATAGTAACGAGTATCAGTGGGGTCGTTTTGTAACCACACGTTACGGCAGTTTTAACTAACAATTTTGAAATGTTTCCATAGAATAATACAAATGAATGGTGAAGAGTTATATTAGCTTACTTAATGTTATATGAAGTTGCTTATGTGGCATAGCCTTATTTTGAATAAATGTATTAAAAATAAGATTGTGCTTTTCAGCTAAAAGTGTGTGTGCTAGGACTAGAGACCTTTGACCTTTGTTATCAGGATGGATAGGTACCCCACCAGAGCAGGAGAAAATAAA
>JAODLI010073297.1:0-13979 GCA_027575585.1 Percopsis omiscomaycus
TTGTGTGTCTCTCTCTCTCTCTCTCTCTCTCTCTCTCTCTCTCTCTCTCTCTCTCTCTCTCTCTCTCTCTCTCTCTCGGCCCTCTTCCTCTCACAGCAAGGTTAGCAAAAGTATAATGCCGTAATGAGTTGCTAATGATGGCAAACGGTACGCCTCTTCCTTCATCTAAGGTCCCGCAATTAGTTGGTTAATTGTAACCTCGGTAAACGGGGCTCTAAAGTCACATGGCTCTAAATAACCCGCATCATTTCATGTGACAGTCAGTTGAAATCAGTACGTCCGTTCCTGTTGTAAAAAGCTTGTCTCTGAGTGGCATATGGACACACTAAACAGTGCCGTTAATTTGTCCTGTTGGGCAATATAACAATAAGAGTGTTGGTAGGGCATTCCGAATAATAAACTGCATAAAAGCACAAAGGTTTTATCGAGGAGGAAATAAAATGCTGTAGTATTTTAAAGTCACTGTGTTGGCTAGTTTGGAGCTTACGTTAGCATGCACCTGGAAGTTTATCAGCATCTGAAATGCTGTTTGGAAACAAGTCACCCGTGTCAGATTGCAGGATAGGTGGGACTGTGAGATGGTTGTGATAAGACCAATGACTGTGGAGTATTTTAGGATTAACAATCTCCCATAAGGATTGCCATACCCTTATCGCTACAGAGACTAAGTTTGGCACAATAACGAATACGTTAGGCAATTGCGTACACAAATCCTCCTCTGCCGGGCTGCTCATTGACTCCTCTGTGGTACCTTGGTCTGGGTAATGAGATTGCTATGTCAGTGAGCCAAGAGGCAGGCAGCAGGAATTAGTACTAGGTGATGGTGCTAGGTGATGTTGTAAACCCCGTAGACAGGGTTTACAACATGAAACAGCTGGGCAGGCGCATGCCGGGGCCCCAACTGTAAACTATCTCTCTGTAGTGGTCTGACTCGGCTAGACCTTTCGTTTTGTACCAGCTTTTGCTGTGAGCAGCTATTTAGATCCCTGGCGCTTTGCAAGCTGACACTTATGAAGACTGCTCGAGACAGACACCTGACCGGAATGATGTGTTTGAACACAAATGGAGACATTGGTAACGGCAACAAACAAACAAATTAATGAAATACAGAAAATTAACAGTTGTCGGATAGCAGCTTTAATGAGGTATTGATAAACGTGTATTATTGAAACCTATTTGCTGTGTGCTTTGAGCTTTAGGGCCATATTTCGGCCTATCACAACTTGTTGTGGTATTGTATTCTGTCTTTGTAGAATGGTCCTCTCTTTTCTGACTCCACAGGCCACAGTTTAATGCCTTCAGCAGCTGTGTAGTTATCTCTGTGTTGCCCAGGCTCAGAGTTGAACATCAGGACACAATGAGGGAAACAGGCCGCAGAGAAGCCTTTTGGGCGTGTGTGTCTGTGTGTGTGTCTGTGTGCGCGCGCTATGTGGTGACATGACGTGTTGCTCAGCCAAAACCCCTTAACTCACCACCACTGCCCTCAGAGATGGTTTCTCTGCACTGTCTGGGGTGGGCTGCTGGCCGACGTCACGTTTTAGTGTAAAAGGCTTCAAGAAACCTTTTCCCCTATTGGATATAATCCAATTACAATTAGGTCATTTAGCAGACGTTTATCCAAAGCGACTTACAATTACATGGTGCTATTACATGGAGCAAATAGGGGTTAGGCATCTTGCTCAAGGATGCTTACAGGTAGGCCAACAATGGGGGGGCTCGAACCCGCAACTTTCCGGCTGGGAGTCCAACACCTAGACCACTAGACTATCCTGCCCCCGGCACTATCTTAACTGTGTTGTGACAGCCACTGGTAAGGTGGCTGCTGTTGTTCTCTCTCAAATGGGTGTTTTGATGACCTTTGTGGCAGCTTGGGTAAAGTTACTTTCCCAGCTCTGAGGTCGGGGCGAGAGATGGAGGCCAGTTTGTAGAGTTGCCGGCCACCTGTTGAGGTGAAAGTGCTCTCTTTTGTTGAAAGTCACGTGTGTGTGTGTGTGTGAGAGGGGAGTTTCTATCACTGAATGATTAACCAGCCTCTCGCAGACTCCTCAATGGGGCGGGGTTGCGGGGGAGAGGTAAGGACTGGCGGGAAAGTGGGGGGTGCCCTTTTAAAAGACCAAAGGGGGGATCAGGGGAGTCTGGGTCAGATGACCTGTGTTGTGAGACCATTAGTCTGTATCTGAAGGTTTCTAGTATTCTCTCCAAGGCCATCCTCACAGTCCTTCTGGTTTATCTTCTGTGTGCTATGTGGAGGAACCAGGAATCTCTGTGGCGATGTGAATGGTAGCAAACGAAGAGTTTAGGTTTTTGTAATGCATAGCAACGGAGGGTAAGCTCAAGACCACTGCTGTGTGTTTATTTATGTGTGAGAGAGCCAGAGACATGGCGAATCCACATACCTACACGTGTGTGTCAAGTCTGTTTCTGTTTACAAGAGCCTGTCCCAGTCAGGGCATACGAGGTTAGCTCGCAAGCTCTGTTGCTGTTTTTTTTTTTTTTTTTTACAAGGATTCAGTAAATTTGGTCTTTGTAGTCCTCTCTTCGGACGACTGCAGCTGGTTCTAAACGATGATCTAACCTCTCAACAGTCACCATTTGCCAGAAATAGTGTGGCTTTATTTTCCAGATTCTCACATTTCTTCAAAACCCCTATTTTTTTACCCAACAAATAAATCTGCTGTATCAAAGCTCTGGCGTGTGTGTGTGTGTATGTGTCCCCGCTTAAGGGTAAATGGGAACATATGTGTTTATTAGTGTGTTTGCCTGGCACAGCCGTGACTCTGTGTCATTATCGCAAAGCTCTGCTCGAGCTCGGAGTGTGTTCGGTTATGATTTCTCTATTTGTTTTGAAAATGGACACTGGGCTAACAGAACGCCACAAAGATTCACATTCCTTTGACTGTACGTTCTTAAGAACCCAGCCTTGAAGCAGAAGAGTACAGCTTGTGCGTACAGATTAGTGAAGAAGTTCAAGTTGTTAACCTTGACTTTAACGTGGGACAAGTTCAAACACAGGTAATTGTCACATTCACCAACATGAAGATATGTGCAGTGCTTGCATTATTTGAGTGCTTTTATCAACTTTAAATGTCAGTTAAAACTTTGAAAATTCCTTCTGAAAATGGTCTTGAAGCATGTCACGATATAGAGATTTGTGACATGTGGCGCCAAGGGCCTTACAGCTCATTTAGCTGCCTTGTTGTCATGGCTACTGTACTGCTAGTTTAGCCTGTAGCCTTTTTAGTCAGTGTTTTCCAACAGGCTGCCTGATAGAAACTCATGATGGCAACATCATGTTTTTACCTACATAACAATTTTCCATGCCTGACAAAGGAAATTTAATGATTAAATAATTTATTTATTTTATTCACTTCCTCATTTAGAATTTGAATCAGTTTCATTTTATTTTGCTTGCACATACATGGAATTGGTAAAACTGGCACATTGCAATAAACGAACAAGAGCATGCACTTTCTGAGTTTCAAAACCAAAACATTTGTTTTTGTAATGCTAGTTTCAACCACAAGAATAATTCTGCTGCCAAAATCGAGTATTGACCCTTTTTAAATACCAGACATGTGCTTTTTGGTCCTTTTTTTCATTTTTTAAATACTTTACACTCATCCTGAGACTGTAGCTGAAGGGTCAGAGCAACAAATAATAAAGTATCCACAGTGCTTGGGAACTCCAGCGTCTAGTCCATAAAGGTTTGTTTGTTTGAGTGTATATGGTGTGTAGCAGTGTTTTATATGTTGTTAGTTGAACACGCAGCAGTTAAAGAGTCTGTTTTGGGTTTATGGCTTGGCAGGCAGCCAGGCAGGCACTCAGTGCTCTGTGGTGTTAAACTCATTACTACAGTGAAAACGATGTCCTCGGATTCGTGTTGATAGTTAATAATGCTCCTGTTATATGTTTATAGTCATAAATACACCATGTATAGTTCTGTTGCATTAGAAAGATCAAATAAATATTATTAAATAGGATGACAAGGATGCCGTAGTGGTTGAGTGGGCAGCACCATTAGCTATACACAAAATTATACAAACATAAATAATAAGGGATGCAACGGTACAGTGAGCCCAGGGTTCGGTGTGTATCATGGTTTCGGTATCTTTTTATATTTAGGAAAAGAAGAAAAACACATTGCCAGCTGAAATATGTGTGGGAAGGGAAAATCGTCTGAATTTGTTTCCATCGGGTGATGAAATCCCAAGTCACTAACCACCGAATAGGACTGCAAATCTTTGGCTGTGAATACCACTGCTGCATTCGTTATTTATTTGTTTGTTTTTTCCTGAATTTGTTGCATGTGATACCGTGGATCATGTGTGCGTTTTAAACCGTGGGGGGCATAACAAACGGTTCAATAACATACCGTGTACCGTTGCATCCCTGATGTATATTAAAAAATAATATATGGAATAATGTATGGAAATATGCACCTGTATGGACCTGCATGTCTTCAATACAATTTCTACATGTATGCAAGCGGCTATTGCAGTATTGCTAACACCAACATGTCTCTAAGTGGCTGCTCAAGGTAAGTGGTGTTCAGTTGAGGACTGTTTTGACGTTTTAATGTGTCCAACTGCGCAGGGGCTATACCTAAAGGGAACACCTGGGTTCATTCCTCTGAACCTCACGTAAAGTAGACATCGGATAATCCCCTAGCACTATCTGCTATCCACCGACTCGACTGTCTCAGACAAATACCCACAGGGCTGTCTCCGTGTTATTAGTTTCTCACATTACAGTTTAGTCATTTAGCTTTTATCCAAAGCGACTTACAATAAATGCTTAAGAGCGTAGGGGTTGTCTGCGAGACAACCTCTCAGTTCCCTAGACCCTGTGGTGAGTTTTTTTAGTTAATATTTGGCTACTAATATCTGTTTCTCTCTATTCAGTGTATGTAAATGCCAGTTTCATGTTGGGCTGGGATACTAAAGAACTCGCTGTAGGAAATTCAGCTCAATGTGACACAGAGCCTACAGCCATGTCTGTAGTCCATTGTACTTCAGAGGAGAATGTAATGGATTGGCTTACAGCTGCAGGCCACCTTTCCACCCATCAAACGCAGGGTTTGCACACACAAATCTTCTGCGTCACGCAAATTATCTAGGGTTATTGCTCTCAGGGTAAGGGCAATGTATGAGGTTATAGGAATCTGTGCCTTTTTTTTCTTGACACAGACTATTACATTAAATTCCTCCTCTGTATACCTCACGAATTTGTGTTAGAAGTGAACATGTACAGTGGGTAACTGTCTCCGTAATGCGCGTGTCTTTTTATGTCATGCTGTTTAGCTTCATCCAAACAGATGGGAAATGCCCTCTGGACAATGAATAATGGCTGAAGCTGAGCAGCTTACTTACATGGAGAGGTCAACATCTTTTTGGTTCACAGTGTCACATGGGACTAGGTGTTTTACTTTCATTTTGTAGGATCAGGGCCTATTTTGTAAGATTACTGTAAAGTCCTAGAGGCTTAGAGCCACTTCAGGCATCTGGGTGGTTTCTCATAAGTTTAGTGCTCCTGCCTGGATGTGGATCCCTTAATCTAAATGGACAGTAACCTAAATTTTTCAATGATGTTTAAAAAAAATACTAATAATAATTGTGTAACCCAGGCATCTGAACCAGTGTGAGAATAAAGAACAATTTTTTTTAAATATACATAGTTTTAACAGTTTTTAAGCATCACCCAAACAATAAGTGTACAGAGTGAACAGCCATGCCCATAAAACACAAATAAAAACCCATACCCAATCTATTAGTTGCCCATACAACAAATAAAAGGGCAGTTATTTCTACTTGTGTTGACTTTACTGTCAAAGTGAGAGACTTTTTAACATACGTTGGGGACATTTGTCTGCCAAACACTGTCAAATGTAATGTGATGATTGTTAATGAGGTCTAGTTGAGCTTCTTGCTTTAATGTGGGGTCCTGAAAAGCAACTTGAAATGTTATGCGTTTTGACTTGGCTGTTTGATGGACCAATAAAACATTTATTACGCCAGTATTCAAGCTTGTGATAAATCATAACAGAAGATAGGGTGTATTAGGTGATAGTACCCTGACTTATGCATTGGAAAGACAGAAAAGAGAAATCGGATGACCTTGGCTGTCAAGAGATGTTAATGACTCGCTGTTAGCTGCTCCAGACTCCAGACATAACACTCAGCACTTGCTATCGAATGGCATGGTTGGCCAACAGGCAATATGGCTACTCAGCAAAATAATCTAACATTAACTTTAAACAAAAAACAGGTTCCATCGACTTGTGCTGGTACCAGAGTCGGAAAAGAGAGAGATAATCACTGGGTATCAGTTTGACCTTGTGCTCTGTATAATATAATATTTTATTATCTCTTTTTGCGCTACTTAAATGTATCCAAGGATGTCTACGGATTGTTGAGAAAGACATCTTCTGGCTGGCAGAGCAAGGTGAAGTAAACATTATTTTCATGTGCTATAATTACTATTGTCTTACACCCATGTGATGTAAGCCATGTAAAAACTGTAAATGTCAGAGCAGTTGATAACTGTAATTACACAATTTAACCCCACCACATTCTTCCAGTTCGAAGCGTTTTTGAAGGTTAGCTGTAGTGTGCAGGTGTCGGTAGCCGGCATAAAAGTCCTTAACTGGTACACCAATACGATTTAACCACGATGGTTGGCACTATTTTACGTTTTGCCCCCCCCGGATACCTCACACACTCCCTACTGACAGCCTGTTTATGGTGATGTGCAGCTCGGCTGGTCTAGTCCTGCATTAATTTAACAACTTACATTTTTGAGGGATTTGCCCTAAGAGGGAACATTGGCATAAAGGAATATTAGTATGATGTAGGGTCAGTGGGAAAAGGGCAGTCATTAAACGGTGTGCTCACACACAAACAGTCACCAAAGGGAACCCAAATACAAGATTGAGCTCATTCGTACAGTAGCATAGGGATTTGTTAGAAGAGAGGTATATAAAATGAGATACGCAGTATGCGATCATGTTGTAGAATAACATTCCATTCCAAGACAGTTCTGTGTAAAAGCCGTTGGAACTAATGGGAAACAGTTAAGAAAGTGCTTGCTGGTGTCTTACAGCCAGCCATGCCCCTTTAATCACTAAACCATGAAGCCACGGTTTGAAATGGATGGTATGTTAAAGGTACACTACTCAATTGCATATAGCATCCCCAGATTCCACACTTTTTGCCCCAGCTCACTGGTGATGTTTAAAACACACCTGTGCACTAGTCTGTCAGGGGAAGGAGTAGAGAACGGTGTGGATAACTTCAGCCATGTTTTTGTAACAATGGGCTTAACTGAAAGGGTAATTACAGACGCAAATCAAGAAGTGTTCCTTTTTAAGTTTTCCTGGTCTGTCATTTTCCTCATCTTTAAGTGTCTATAAATGTGTCCTTGACATTTTATATATATGTGTGTTTTGTTAACCATATCACTACTACCATGGGCTATTTTTATTAGACTGTGGCATTTCTTCTAACAGTTTTACTTCCTGCCTCCAACTCCAGCCTGGATTATCTGAGCAGATGTTGTGCTAAATCTGACACTGTTGTTTGAAACAGTGTCCTCAGTAATCCTCTTTAATCTCACACCAGACAGTCGCAACAAGTGCAACTTTTCATATTGACCTTTTAGGTTCTCTATATTAAACTAGTTTTCAAAATGGATAATCTAAATGAAAGATTTACAAACGGCATTGGTGAATCTCTCATTTTGAAGAGATGTTTCCAACGTTTGGCACGGTAGTGTCCTTTCTGTAGCAAAGCCATATCACAGTAACAGTGACTTTGGGGTGTTGAGATTCACAGAAAAGCCTGTGTGTTGTCTTTTTTTATCGACAGAACAGAAAATGTTCTTTAGTTCATGAGCCAGCAGATAATATAAAGGGCCTTTGAGACTCAATATTTATAATTTCTTTAGTAATGTCTGTTTACGCTATCCTTTTTTTCAAATTGCAGGGAAAATATTCAAGTGCATAATGTGCAGTTTGCTGTTTGAACAGTGCTTGCCCTTGTACACGGAATCACTTTTTACATTTCTCAGGGTGGAAATCGGAAAGTGTCTCTGATAGTAGTTTGTGTGTTTTCATGAAAGCATCACTTCTGTTTCTACATCTATTTTGGCAGTATTATCCTGGCTTGGGAGTTAGGTGCTTTGCTCTGATGTGCATTTTAAATTGATCAAAATAGTTTCTACAATTAACCACTGCTGTGCACTATTGTCTCTACTGGGTGCATCTGGCATGGTTGTTTGGGGAGGGATTCGGTGCCTGAAGATAGTTATGTGTTTGTGTCTGGGATTCTGTACACGTGTGCTTGTGTATCCGTAATGAGCTGGAACCACCACGACCTTAATGCTGGCCTTACACCAAACGACTTCCAGGCGATTTCACTCGCACAGACAAATTACCAATACATTCATGAGAGTCAGAATACATTCATGAGTCTTGCTATAGAGTTGTGGCGCTTTGCCGTCATATCAGTCGTTTGGTGTAAGGTGGCCATCAGAGCTGTTTTAAGTCGGTCTTTTTCTCGTCTTGACGTGCTGATAAAATCCACCATGTTTTTATCATTACGGCTCTAGTCTTGGCTCATGCCAGGGGTGTCACTTTGTGTTGAAAAGTGGTGGGGGGCATAAGGGCTCAAATAAAAAACATTTTTTTAAATGGTCTTCTGCTGGTTACCTTAAGTGTTGAAGCCAGGAAATGTCCACCAGGTGCATTGCTCCAAAACAAAGTAATTAATGTTGGAATGAATGGAAATCAATGAGCAAGACCTCCAACTTCTCTTTAGAAATACAAAGTCAGTGTGTGATGGGGTACATTTTGAAAATAATTGCTCCATTAAGAGATTAAAACTTAAACAAGGGCGTGTTGCAACCAGAAGTCACATGACCCAGTTAGCCAATTGCGAGATGATTAACGTCAAATTCGGCCAAAACTAATACTGCTAACATAATGAAGCCAAAAGACAAACTGCTGGCTTCAAAACATTCAGAAAGTGTTTCAGAGTGACGACACACACACTGAATCCACTTTGTCTTCTTTCTTTTTTTTCATCAAGCCAGACCATATGAGTATTAAGACATGTTGTCCTGTAATATTGTTCTGCTGTCAAAGGGCTCGAGCATTCCCTTCACCAAGGCCAGGGAGGAGTGCATGCTCTAATTGATGTATAGCTGGACTAAACCCTCTGAAATTAATGTTCAAAGTACACTGCCTTTTGGCATTCCTATTAGATCGGAGAACAGAAGCAACTCCAACCAGCTATTAATTGATGTTGGTATGTCCACGCACAATACCACTCTTCATATGGGAACAACTATTACATGTAAACCTTAAATTACTGTTGTAAGATCTACATATGATGTGCGTGAAGGAAATTACGAATATCTCTAAATCTTTAAACCTCTAGTAGGCTACTAGAACACTCAAATATAATAATAATAATAATAATGATAAGATAGCAATTCTTTGTGTAGCAGACTAAATGAGGCTCGGCACAGGAACAGTATATGGGATATTGAACATGGCATTCCATCTGGCCCAGCTGACAGCCGGAAGCAGGGCTGGCCTGCAAATTGCAAACATGAAAGTAGGGGTTAGAGGGCGTGTCTTCTGTTTTTGACGCGCACAAATAAAGCTCTCAGATAGTGCCAGGACTTTGGCCACCACTTGAGGAAGTGCCTTGCTCCCTTGGTAAACATTGGGGTCCTTAGGTCAATCTAATGACCTAATGCTTTTCCGGGGACAGTTTGTTCAGTAAAGATAAAGAATGAAAACATAATTATGTGAATATGTTATGTCTAATAACATTCCTATATTTTACTTGACAGACATGCTTTTCTTTAAACAGACGTCCGACAACAGCTGCACAACTCAATCCCACTCAACACATACGAAGCCTAGAATTCACTCTGGCATACATTTACATTTTACATTTACATTTACAGCATTTAGCAGATGCTCTTATCCAAAGCGACTTATAATTAGTACATTTGTCAGTTGAACTGGTTAACCACCAGTTTTTGCAAGCAGATAACATTATCCTTGAGTAAGGACAGTATCATGTAACAAGGTTACTTCACCTATGCATTTGCACAACATTACTCGAAGGTTTATCATTCCTTCCTAAAAACAGTCAATAATTACAATAATAGAAAGTTATCATTCACTCTTCAAACAGTCAATAAATGCTAAACTCCAAAGTGCTTAAAATTCTTAGAAAGGATCGAACAGAGTAGAAAGAAGTGAAACATTTTTTTTTTTTCTAAAAAGGAAAGGAGGATAGAATAAGGATAGTTAGTGGTATTAGTGCTATGAGGTAGAAAGATCGGTGGCCAAGGTACCGAGATGGATTTTGAAGAGGTGGGTCTTAAGTCTCTTGCGAAAGATTGGTAGCGATTCTGCTGTTCTGACCGCTGCAGGAAGGTCATTCCACCATTGCGGTGCCAGGTCAGAGAATTGTCTGGACTGGGCTGCATGACTCTTACACGCAGCTCGTAGCGACGGAGGTGCCAGCCTGCCAGCCGAGGTGGTATATCTTAGTGCTCTGGCTGGGGCTTGGAATGTTACCATTGCTTGAAGGTAGAGCGGGGCAGTTCCTTTTGCTGCCTTGTAGGCCAGCACTAATGTCTTGAATCGGATGCGGGCCAAGACAGGGAGCCATTCAAGGTCTCGGAAGAGGGGGGGTTACGTGAGAGAACTTTGGTTGGTTGAATACAAGACGGGCTGCTGCATTTTGGATTTGTTGTAAGGGTCTGGTAGCAAAGACCGGTAACCCTGCGAGTAGAAAGTTGCTGTAGTCTAGACGTGAGATTACCAAGGCTTGGACTAGGAGCTGTGTCGCTTCGTTTGTTAGGAAAGGCCTTATCCTTCTAATGTTGTAGAGGGCAAATCTGCTGGTTCGGGTCGTTACGGCAATGTTGGCTGCGCAGGACAGTTGACTGTCCAGGACAACTCCGAGGCTCTTTGCAGTTGGACATGAGGACACTGAGGTGTTCTCAAGGGTAATGGACATGTCCATTTGGGGGCAGTTCTTTGCCGGGAGGTAGACTAGCTCTGTCTTACTGCACTCTGACTGCGCACACATTATTCAAGTGACTGATCATTTACTTGCCACCCTCTGTGGGAGGCAACATGCTTAAAACTGATTTGTGTCGTCTGTTCCCAAGGATCTTTTACATAAACCACATATAAAAGATGGGCATAGTGTGTGGTATAACCCACTGGTTTCTAAAGGGACGTTTTGAAGCTAGGAGGTTTTGCCTGAACCCCCATTTTTAGTAGAAGTTAAAAAGAACATGAGGCGGTGACGAAACCAGAAACCTGTCCACACCAACATGAAAAACGAATATGCCAAGTGGTCATGTATGGGTACGGTACGCGCGCACCGTACATGGAAGCATGCCACAGCCTTAAGGCCTGTGCGGTCATTGTTTTATTAGTTCAATTCATGTCAGGTCGAGTCTGAACTGAAGGACAAAGCCATGTAGCCCATTAGAGCCTTCTATAATTTTTATTGGATGAATTTATTCTGTCCTCATTTGATGGGAGTGTATGACTCATGTGATGCTTATGTATTATGCAAAACAGGTTTTTTCTTGTTTTGGAATGTTTTGTGCTGTTTGTGATGATATTTTTAGTGTTGTGAATAGGACTGGTATTTCTTGTTATTTTGCCAGTTATGGAAAACAGTCACCACAAAAACAACTGGGACTCAACTGAGATATAAATAACCAATCATTTTTAACTTTGACAAACTTCAAACAAAGTAGCAGTTTTCAAATGAGCCAATCACTTGCCGGTTGCTCATAAAGATAAATTGTCTCCAAAACAGGCTGCTTTTCTGGGTGTGAGGAGCCCACTACAATAACTTGGTTAAAAGGCCACAAAAATACCATAATACAACATATTTTAGATACAGGGTAATCGTGTAAAATACCCCCTTTAGCTTCATGATAGAAGACATTTCAATCCTTGTCACTTCCATCCAAAAACACAGCATACCAAAGACAGTACCTTGGCAAGTACCTTGTTTGCTCTTAAGCCCATGACAAGGAAACGGCGCACACACATCTTTTAACACCAAGCTGTCAAGATAAAACCTGCCTCGTTCTCTGAATGAGCCAGCAGTTGAGACCAGGAAACATTTGCAGCTTTGTTGCTGTGACTCAGCCTAATCCAAGTCGTCATGGCAGCGTCTAGTGACCAATGTCTGGGAGTGGTGCTATAAACCACAAACCATAAAAGAGCAATGTGACCAGGCTTCAGTTTTCAACCTCTTCAAAACATAGCTCTTAAGCTGTCAATATCATGAACTGAGACGTATACTTAAGGATCATCTCTCTCAGAAAAAGGTTTGTGTGCATTGCATGTGAGTGAGTCCAGACATGGTATTGTACAAGGCTGACTGCTACGTCGAAGAGGCTCTGATATTCTTCTGCACTGTGGCTTTCTAAGGTTACGTGTCTGTTATTATGCCTGACTTAAATGCATGTCTGCTCAACAGCAGTGACCCATATTTCTCAGTCAGTCTGCATGTCTTGTATCGAGCACAGCTAGCCATGTATACAAAATATTTTACATGCTTCACTTTCGTGAAACAGCACGGTGACACTATCTGAGCACAGCTGGCCTGTTGTATCAATCCAAAATTTCTCTCTTGACCATGTTTATCCTAAACCGTATGATTCTCAAACTGTGGGAAACCAGTGTGTTGAATCATTAGACATCACCGAGTTCGAAAAGGAAGCCTCTGCCTTTTACAACAGCTACTGTTGGGAATACTACTGAAGCAGTAAACATTGTCAGATCCTTATGAAAGGGTTCACCAGCTGTATTTCTGGAAAATGATTGTATCAATTCAGTTGAACCACGGGGAGTTGCATCTCCTCTGACACAGACCTGGATTTATAACATTTAGTCTTTTATCCTAAAGATAAAGCTTATGCTTTTCTTGAAGTTTGTCCTCTTGTTCACTTGTCTTCCAGCTTCCAGTAAAAGCTTTTGTGAATGTGGTCTTTGTGGAAGGCCTCGGAACAGTTGGGCATGTTCAGCTTCAAGCGGAGCTAGCGGCCTCACAAGCCACTGAGACAAATCAATGTTTTAACAAGGCTGTGTTATCATTAGATGACTGTGACGCAGCTCATACCCTAAGGCTTGCCTCGCCTGTTTAGCTAGTAGCCGTGTAATTCTATCTAACCTAGCAGTCATTGTGGTTCCTTTGAATATAGATGCGACGTGAATTGATTTCATTGTTTGTCACATACAAGTGTGATGACGAGCGCTTTGTCCAGTTGTGCCTCAGATTTGCGTTCAAATACATAGCAAGGAGTAGCTGCTGGCTGCAGTTAATAAATTAGAATAAACTCAATAGTATTTATTGGCCACCGGGGGCAGAGTGCTGTTAAAACAAGTACACATTTCGCTCAAATATTTATAGGCTGTGTGCGTGTGCACATTTACACATGTCCAGTCGTGTTGCGTTTCATGTTTGGAGGTAAAACATTAATTCTGCTCAGGTGTTAACATGTACACATATTAGACATATTAGTACATATTAGAAATACCCCACCCTAAAAGGCGAGGCTTTAAAGTGCTTATGAAACCACAGGGTGATATTAGCTCTTACACACCCATTTTATTAATCATTTCTTAAATTTTTTAATTAATTGTAGTCATATTTTATTTATATAATATATATATTATTATTATTTTTTTTATTTTTTTTTATTTTTTTCAAAATTATTATTATGTAAAGTGGTCTCTTCATTTTTTCCATGGCTGTATATTTTTTATATATATACTGTATGTATGTATGTATATGTATGTGTGTGTGTGCTATACCATACAGGTGTAGATAGATAGAGATAGATATATATATATATATACAAACCCGATTCCAAAAAAGTTGGGACACTGTACAAATTGTGAGTAAAAAAGGAATGGAATAATTTAG